>VDFB02267561.1:0-177929 GCA_007258455.2 Sequoia sempervirens | reverse complement strand
ATTGAAGAAGTTGAAGGTATGAAAGAAGGTCCTACTCCATCTCAGGAGAAAAATGAAATTGCTATCGATCCAGAGGCATCAAAGGCTCTTATTGTTGTTCCTAATGAAACTCCAAAGGCATATTGCTCTCATTTATTCATCCCATTTGATCAACTTTGCCAAATCATTACAAATTTACAAAAGGAAAATCAACAATTGAGGACTCAGCTACTGGCCACATCAGGTAACCAACAAAAAGACATAGTTGAAGGGGAAACCGTAGGGCCAAGTAAGGTAACTGGTGCACAATTCACCTAGGTTGCACTCAATTATTTGCATGAGGGCATGCAAATTCATAAAGTTGGGGGGAAAATGATGGGTGTTAAACATGTTCAATTTTATGCCCTTTTTACCCTTCATTTTGTTCTCAATTCGCCTTATTCCTAAGTCCCCTTTTCCATTAATTGTTAGGAAAATAGAGGATATTTGATATGTTTTTAAGAGGCAAAAGAATTCCTTCTAAATGCTAAAATCATTGAAATAATAATGTCTTTTGGATGAATTGCTACAGGAACTCAACGTGGCAAAGGACTCAGTTAGTATGGGTGATTGAGCATAAAGAGTGGAACAGTTTGGGAGTCATGAGATGCAAGGATATCTATTCCTGTTTTTGTATTTTGTTTTAAACTCATAGTTTTTGCAACAAATTTGGGTTGTGGCTTGTGGCCAACCTAATCAGTTAGACTATTCAGTTTTTTGTCCATCATCCATAACAAACTATGTATTTTATCATTTTATTCGGTGGTGATCGATGAACATACACTCCTCTATATATGTTTGTTTCAAACTAAATTGAATATATAGAATATACATAAAAATTTCAGTCAATGATATTATTGTGTTGAATATTGGATGCATTGATCTTTGTTTGAGATAGCGTAAACGTTCTTTTGTGCTCACCCTGTGGACCAGAGGAAGGGCCCCCTCTTGGGAAGCTTGGTGAGATCATTTTATGGTTTATTAGTTTAGATCTTTTATATCTCATGCAATTTTATTTATGTTGAGTGTATATTCATCAGGTGTGTTGTGAATCAGTTTAATTTCTGTTCAAGGTTAAAAATCATTGATAATACAACCTGTGTGATTAATTTGGTATTAAAATGATTGCAATGAATTCTTAGTGGAATGTAATTGTGGTTTGAGGAGCAAGGAGTGTGTTTCGATTATAGGTTAATTATCGTGTTTCTCATTTTATATTATGTTGTGTTTCATTCTATAAAGCTTCTTGTCACATTCCATTCACTTCTCATCTCTCTATTGTTGTATTCCATCCTCCTATCACATTTCATCTTCCTGTTGCACTTCAACCTCTTGTTGCAATTAAACTTCCTGTTGCTTGCACTCTTTCAATACATCTTTGGCAACTAAATTATTTCTTTTACTATTGTAATGGTTTTTGTTAATATTTATACTAAAGAGTGTATACCATAATATATTGAGTTTGTGTTATTCAAGTTTAATAAAAAATAGATAGATTGGTTGAATTAGGTAGGCAACAATTTAAGAAATAATTTTGTTCATTTTCGAAGTGTGCTTTTGAATTCCAGATTGAAAAGTGTGTTTTAATTCTTAGATACATCTATCCCCCCTTAGTTCCTTAGTTTCATCCCTTAGGTAGATTTCCGCAACACTGTTCACAAGCTTACGCCCCCGGATTGACACTCGAAGGATAAACTAAGGAAACTATTGTGGAATTCCCAAAGATTAGTCCAAACCTGTTTGTCAATAAAAGATAGAATTACAAGGATAAATTCATCCCACAGTTTAATCCAATCACACTTATGTGGCTTTAATAACAAATCAATATAAGCATAGTATGGTACCAAAAGTTGGCGACCACTTGACCATATATAATTGCCATTCAACTTGCACTTACATTCCATTATAGCCACTTAATATGGCTACTAAAATGAGCTTGATAGTGATATGATCAGCCACTACATGGCTTATATAGTAATTTATTTACTACACAATAACCACTAAAATAATATACCAATAAGCCTCATAATTCGGCTTTGCTAACTCAGATTTAGAGTGATAAAACTGCCAATTAATATAGCTATTTGATTTGGTATTAAATATAATATACATCTATATATATATGAATATAATGTGTATATATATATATATTTGTATTAATTATATATATATATATATCCATATATACTATTTTTATTATTATTATTATCCAAAAGATATTTGTAATTGACATAATTTAAATGATCAAAGAGGATCACTTACATTAGGGAATTGTTTTCCTTAATGACACCTAACCTATGAACTTAGGTTTAGCACTTAACAATACAAATCTCAAACTGACTCGACAAGGTTCCTCTAACCTATGCAAGTGAGTGTGTGCTTCTACTTAGATAGAAGTACCAATGGTTCCAATACAAACCTCCTCTCTTGGGTGATACTCTCCCTCCCCACTGGAGGGTTCAAACCTTTCCTACATCCAACTTAGAGCAACATGTTCCTAGTTAGATGATAACATATAATTCATATTCATAATATAGCTTAATCATCATTAAAGCATTTAAAAGTAGTTTCATCATAATGCCTTGTCCATAACAAAGTCAAAATGAAGTAACCTATTCGGTAATATCCTGAACACAAAACCAATGACCATTAAACCATTACTGCCTTACAATAATGAGGTATCTTTAGGAAACATCTACAACATTCTTATATATCCTGAAATGCAACACAATATATTCAAAATTTAACTGAGAGCACACTTTAACTTGTTCTTTGAACAAGATCCATCAATCAAATACTTGTTACAACAAATGTGCAACAAAAACCATTATAATCTTTGATTACTTTGATTGAAAATATAATGCATACATTTTGGAGACATTACAGTATAACATAGTTCATCCCAATTTGCAAATTGATTTTCTTGTCATTAACCAAATGTATTACAACATTAAACTCTAAAATTTGAGGAATTCCTATTTCTAGAGACAAATCCCTGTATAATAGTTACAATGTCCTCAACCTAGAGAAATTGGAACCCCTGCAAAATGAAGCAGCTTCTCATTTAAGAGAAAGGAGAATAAAATGAAGAAGACCTAGAATCAATCCACTGTTGACACATGGCACACTTGAGCTCCCTTGATCTACAACCAACTAGTATTAGGAAAATTCCTCATCACTCTCTTTCTTCCCACTTCGACTTTGTCTTCATTTGAAATTTCCGTACAAAAATTTCACCCAGTACTGTTGCATTTTTACTTGGTAAAAGAAAATTTTCACTTTTGGGTCAAAACCCATTTCACTGGCAGTTAAAAATTTATTTTAACTTGCATTTTAAAATAACATTTTGGTGTTAAACATCTAAATATTCCTTCTAAGGCTAATTTGACATTTTGCCAAATATTTTCCAATAACCCACTTTCTTGTGCATTCGGTCTGCAACTAAATCATCTTCACTCTTACATATGCCTATATTTCAATCACAATAACATTTCCATTGCTTAGACCATGCAAAATATAAATTTCAAAAATTGATTAGTTGCACTCAGATCCTCTTTTTTTTTTGAATAATACATCTTCTCAGTGGCATAACATTTGGATCTCTTACACACCATTTAATATACTATTAAATAATGTATAAATCTTAAAAAGGGAATGACCAAAACTACAACATTCTCAATAGTTATGGATTTCACATTCCTCATGATCTTGTGACCAAAAATGTAGTGGATTCATGCTCCAACATTCAAATTCAAATCTATTTTTGATTTCATCAAACATGTTTGTAGATGATTCTGTTAGATCCTTAACTAATTCTTTCTTTTCTTTTTTCCCACTATTTTCAAATTTATGATTGACAATTTTAAGTGCAAGTATTTCTACCTAACCATCTTCATGTCTTAAGGTAAGCTTATGCTTCTAGAATTGAAGAGGTTCATACTCAGTGAGGAATAAATATCCTAACAAAACATCATCTTCAAGATCATTGCATTCAATGAAATCTGTGACAAACATTTTCCCCATAATTTCCACATGTACATATTGCGCATACCTACCCATTTGAATTCATTCTCCATTGATACAATAGTTATGAGGAAGGTTTGGTCTTGGCTTCCAAAATTTTGGTGGGATAGCATTAGTTTTTTCCAATGACCTAGAAGATCTTGTATCAACAAAAGCATCCATAGGAATCTTCTTAAATCCTGGAAAACATAAATGAATTTTGATGTAATTTCCATTGTTAGATAGCAATAAAGAACAAGATCTGTGTTTGGTTTCCTATATTAGACTGCTGATATTATTGCTACTTTCTTCTTCTGTCTCTTTTGGCTGAGTTTCTGGTTTGGATTCTGATTTTGTAGAATTTTGCTAATCAACCTTAAAGAGAATTTCTCGGAGTTGCAAAACAAGAAATCTTATTGATTAACTTGTAAATTTGCATTACAACTTGCATATAGATTTTTGATCATCCAAATCATGCAAAATATAGGATGAGAGCATACGTCTAATATGCCAAGCCTATGGGCCTTATGACACTACTAAGCTCTAGAATCCAATCCAAAAATCTTCCAATGCATTGAGCATGGCCTCATTTCCTTTTTATAGATGGAGTACTTGGGCAACTCAAGCATTTTACAATAAATTTGGAATCCGACCATACAATAGTGGCACGTGTCCCACCAACCTACCGTACTATGGAGTAGATAGTTGTTAGGTAGTTTTTCATGAGTACTAACATAGTGGAAGAAAGATAATCACTTTTAGGACACCTGAGTGAGAAGGGCCCACTTAACACCTGTAAGTGGCTATAGGGGTTTTGCTTTTTAGACATGGTTGCTTCCTACTGTCACATCTTAACATGGGTGACGTCATGACATAGACAAGCCCATGTGCTAGCCACTAGAGAAAGGTACAAGATCCATCAATTGATCCAGAAGTGGTGTGTAAGAAAATTCCCAGTCATCATTTATAGGTTGGAAGACATAATCCAACTAGACCACATAATCTTGTGAGTAAGCACAGTCCAGTTCAATTCTTCTTGCAAGAGAGGATGGTTTAAGTTTGATCTCCATATCTTCAATTCTTACAAGTTTGGCTTCCATTTGGCTTCCAAGGGATATAGCTCAATTCAAGGGAAACACAAAAATATTTTAAATGTTTGAGTGTTTGGTCCATTCTCCTTTGAAAATATGTTGGTGTTGTACATAGACCAAAAGGCATGACATTCCATTCATATAACCCCTGTGGGATAGAGAATGTAGTTTTGTATCTATCTGATTCCTTTTAATTTTGTTTTGGAAGATAAAAGTAAAGGAATCAGATAGAAACAAAATTGCATTCTCTGTCCCACAGGGGTTATATGAATGGAATGTCATGCCTTTTGGTTTGTGTACAACACCATCATATTTTCAAAGGAGAATGGACCAAGCACTCATACATTTAAAATATTTTTTTGTTTCCCTCAGATTGAGCTATATCCCTTGGAATCTAAATGGAAGCCAAAAGTAATAATTGAAGATATGGAGATCAAATTTAAACCAACCTCTCTTGCAAGAAGAATTGAACTGGACTGTGCTTACTCACAAGATAACGTGGTCCAGTTGGATTATGTCTTCCAACCTATAAATGATGACTGAGAATTTGCTTACACACCACTTTTGGATCAATTGATGGATCTTGTACCTTTCTCTGGTGGCTAGCACATGGGATTGTCTATGTCATGTCACCCACGTTAAGATGTGACAGTAGGAAGCAACCATGTCTAAAAAGAAAAACCCCTGTAGCCACTTACGGGTGTTAAGTGGGCCCTTCTCACTCACGGGTGTCCTAAAAGTGATTGTCTTTCTTCCACTATGTTAGTACTCATGACAAAATTCCTAAAAACTATCTACTCCATAAGGTGGTAGGTTGGTGGGACAAGTACCACTATTGTATGGTTAGATTCTAAATTTATTCTAAAATTCTTGAGTTTCCCAAGTACTCCTCCATCTATAAAAAGGAAATGAGACCACACTCAAGGCATTGGAATATTTCTCGATTGGATTCTAGAGCTTAGTAGTGTCATAAGGCCCATAGGTCTCGCATATTAGACGTATGCTCTCATCCTGCATTTCACATGATCTAGATTAGCAAAAATCTATATGAAAGTTGTAATGCAAATTTGCAAGTTGATCAATAAGATTGAACTTGTTTAAGAAGATTTCTTGTTTTGCTAAATGGTATCAGAGCCTGTTGTCACTCAACATTTTCATCATCATCATCAAGGTCACACTCTCTCTCTCTAGTCATTGTATTGATCCTAAAGGTATTATCTCCTAAGATTTCATCTATTTGATAAGGGCCTGTCCAAAGTTTATCAAACTTTGAATGGTTTCCTTTCTTCTCTTTGGCTTTGTCTCATAATAGGAAAGATCTCAAATCCCAAAGGCTTTTGTTTTGGCTCTTTTTTCGAACCACCATTTGACCACAACTTGATGTTTTGATACATGTTGAAGGGAATCGTTTCTCTTTTCATCTAAATTTAATAGGTTAAGCAACCTAACGTAAACTTTATCATCTATTTCTAAATAACTTTCCATGAATTTTAACATCAAAATTATGAGATTAATAGGGAAGACAAGCTCCAAACCGTGTATCCATGCATATATATTTCTTATCAAGCTCCATATTAGATACGTCTAATATCCAACCGTGTGTTCTTAAGAAAGGATTTCATAGTGCCATTTGGATTTGCTAACTCAAATTTTGAGTGATAAAACTGCCAGTTAATATGGCTATTTGATTTTGTATTAAATATAATATACATCTATATATATGAATATGATGTATATATATTTATATTAATTATATATATATATATATGTCCATATATACTATTTTCATTATATTATTATCCAAAAGATATTTACAATTGACATAATTTAAACGATCAAAGAGGATCACTTACATTAGGGAATTGTTTTCCTTAATGACACTTAACCTATCGACTTAGGTTTAGCACTTAACAATACAAATATCAGACCGAATCGACAAGGTTCCTCTAACCTATGAAAGTGAGTGTGTGATTCTACTCAGATAGAAGTACCAATGGTTCCAATATCGACCTCCTCTCTTGGGTGATACTCTCCCTCCCCACTGGAGGGTTTGAACCTTTCCTACATCCAACTTAGAGCAACATGTTCGTAGTTAGATGATAACATATAAATCATATTCATAATATAGCTTAATCATCATTAAAGCATTTAAAATTAGTTTCATCATAATGCCTATTCATACATTTCATTCATTGATTGCATAAAATCAAGACATAATCTTGCATTAAAATCATATTTACTCATAAAGATAAAAGTAATTTGGTAATTTAGCATGTTGGGGTGTAATATATCCTCCCCCTTAAGAATCATCATCACTGATGATTTAAAGTATCATAGCATATAAATAAAGTCATATAAAGGTTTTACTTTCAATTTTTTAAAATCATTTAAGAGATGGAAAATTTCCATTTAAACTCATTATAATCTTCCATCGTAGCACTATCCTCTACAAACTAGTCCCATTGGACCTTGCACTAAGTGACCCTACTAACACACTGGAAGCACTCTTTCTCCTCTGATAACTGTCTTGGTATACACTTAGCATCATCACAACTTTTTTTCCTATCATTCTTCTTTGCTTATTTCTCTTCTTGATCAACTTGATCTACTCTTCCATTTCTGACAACATTTCCAGACTAAGGCTAATCCTATTTTCTAGCTTATCCCAAATTATATGAATTTAGCACTTCCTTCCATATAACATTTCAAATGGATCAAATTTTATTGTGAAATGATAGAAATTATTGTAATAAGAATATTTTACAAATCCACCAAGACTTGGTTTATCTGTTTCGTCTAATTATTTGACTCAAGGTGATAAGATGAGCTTATATTCAATTGAGTTTTTCAATGAGGTGAATATGGTTTACTTTAAACCTTAACGCTACTCGTGTTTCCCTATCTAAGATAACCTTCTTAGGAACATCATGCTCCCTAAACACTTCTTGCACGAATTTGCGACCATGACTAATGTCCCACCTGTCAAATTTCCTATTATGAAATGGGCTACCTTGGTGAGTTTTTCCACCACTACTAAAATAGCATTACGCTTATTCCTTGACATAGGAAGACCTTGTACAAAATCCATACTAATAATCTTCCAGTTCCTCACTGGAATTTCATGAGGATATAAAATTCTTGTCGGGTGATGACATTTTGTCTTCACCCTCTAGCACTCTAGACAACTTACTACAATCCTTGCACCATATCTCTTCATTCCCTTCTAGAAATAGTCATTTCACATTAGAATGTCTTGAATATGGTGTCGAATAAACTTCTTACCACATTGTATTCCCTAACTCCTCAGAGTCTAGTACTTAGGTCCTTCCTTTGAATCTTAGTAGTCCATCCAGATCAAATGAGACATCTCCCTTGGACTTTTGTAAAACTTGATTATTGAAAACATAATGAATATATATCATTGAGGGAATATGCCTCCCCCGACTTAGGGAATCTGCAACTTGATTTTACTTTTCCCGTTATATAATTGATTTCAAGATCATAATTCGATATTAGCTCTAGCCATCTCCTTTGACGAGAATTTAGACTAGGTTGGATATTCAATAATTTAGACCATGCTAGTCTGTCTTTAACTCAAATGGTTTCCCAATCAAATAATGTCTCCACATTTGTAATGCTTGAACAACTGTTGCTAGCTTGAGATTATATGGAGCATATTTTTGTTCATACGTCTTCAATTTACTAAACTCATAGGCGATAACTTTCCCTTCTTGAATGGAATCCTGCCTAATTCTTTTCCCAAGGCATCATTGATAATCACAAATTGGCCTTCTAAATCAGGAACTTTTAGAATTGGTATTGTAGACACATCAAATTGACATTATGCATCACATTCGCTCATCAATTAAATAAATCAAGTTTATTTAATCAATCTCCTAAAGATTATTAAATAAATCAATTAATCTTCTAAGGATCTCCATTTAATTAAATAGATCAAATTTATTTAATTAAATCTCTAATGATCAATTTCTTCTCATTTAATTTAAATAAACTCAAATATTTAAGTTGAATGTCAAAATCACCTAAACATCATTTAAGATAAGCTAATCTTGATTAATCTAATCTAACCACCCATCACATCCTCTAGCTTTTCCTGCTTGCACCAATAAAGCATTTTTATTCATTTATAAAATCATCATTTTCTCTCAACATGGCATTTTGAGGACTATTCCCTCAAATTAGAATTCAAAAACAAGTTGACATGTACATCCAACAAAGCAATAAATTCTCTCTTACATGTCCCCCACTCAGCATTTAACTCTCAAATTCAAATTTGAATCTCCCCCTCTTTGGCACATTGACCAAAATGTGCTCATTCCTCAACCTATCACAAGTTGACAAGTGGCTTCATCTCATTGGTCAAATCTTTATCCCACATTTGCTCTCTTTTGAACACTCTTTCAACTTGAGAGTCTATAAATGGAAGCTTCATTCTTCAACAAATCCTCCACAATCTCATGCAAAGTCACTCTCTTCAATTGAGAATTGATTTTGTCCACCTCATATCATCTTCAAAGCAGTTTCATATCAGCATATCATGGAGTTTAGCAAGGATTGGGAAAGGGCTTCTTTCCATAGAAGCACCAATCCAATATGAGATATGATTTACTTCATGTTTTTCTATAGATGCTTTAGTTATCTTGTTATTGTATTGCATTTTAAAAGCATGTTAGATTATCTCATATGGATGTTAAAATTTTGCTTTGTTTTAACAACTAACCATGCTAATGTGTGTGTTAGATTATAAGCCATTATGCAGATTTGGCATCCACATGTATTATAGTTAATTCTCTTTTATTTGATTAAAGGCCTCTAACATTTTTTGATCCATTCAAATATTTTGCTAACAACTCTTTTAGCTAAGCTTCGACTCCAACAAATCTGTTGTGGTCATTGGATACGAAACTTTTGGACATAAGGTTTTTGATCTGAGAACCATGTCTATGGAAAATTAAAAAGTTTTCTTAGACTGGGAATACATCACAAAACCCTTTTGAATAGGGTACTTATCTGTATCTGACCCTTTTCTTGATCCATATACTCCTCTTCTTCCCTTCCTTAATGTTTTTGGAACTTACAATACATTAAATTATCTTAAAAGATCAACTATTTGTAATCATCTATTTTATCCATTTTGACTATAAAAATTTGACATTCTTCTTGCTTGGCCTTCTACAACTGGACGACTGCTACTTTCCTTAAATTACCCTCACTAGGTGTACCTTACCAATATTCTTTGTTCTCAAGGTCATCTAGGCATTCTATCATTTTTAGGAAGTAGTCTTCCTTAGCCCTATACCTCCATAACCATTTTAACCTGAGAATAACATCAAAAGATCCAAAAGGGATACTAACAAATTACTCTAGTTGATATACTTTGAAGTTCAATCTTAGCTTCAACCAAACATTGCTCTACCTGAGCTCTTGTCTAGCTAACATACTTTACTGACCAAAGCTTTACTTTGCAACCAACTTTTCTAAGATTTTTTATCTATAATTCTTGGTGGTTTCCTTTTCTTCATAACCTTAGATACTTCAAGGGCTAATCGGTTTCATTTCTCATCAACAAGCCTTGACTCCAAATTGTTCATGCCCACTTTGGGTGGTGCGTTCATGACCTTTTCCATCTTTACCATCATGAGGTGCTTCCTTTTTTGACCTACTCTAGCTTCTAACCTTTACTCTAATGTACCAACTCTCATTCTTGTTTCAATTACCATTGCTAGGATTTAATCTAGTTTTTTTTATTTGGGGTTATCAGAAGGTTATCCTATGTCTTGGCTACCTCCATAGATTATTTTGGTTCGAAACATGCTGAATTTTCTACTTCACTTGAAGTTTTTAGTTTATGCTTATAATTAGTCCCTCTAATTTAGTATTTGTAACATAGAAATTTATCATATTCATTCATTCAACTTAATCAAATGAAAATTTTATTATCTTATTTGTATATTACATAGTATCCTTATTTAATACATAAACTTTGACTCTTTGTGATTACAAATCGATATTAGAAAGAGGGATCTCCTTGGGTTCTTCTTCACCCTCAGAGTCAACCAAAACAATTTCAAAGGGTGGATGTACTCTCAGGTACTCTTCCATAACCTTCTTATTAATCACATATGCATTCCTACCACAACCCAAGGGCATCTCCCTATGAGTTGTTGGTTTGACTAGTTTGACCATAGAGATAGGATCAATGGCCTTCACGACTGCTATATCCTGCTACTTCTTCTCTAGCCTGATACGCTTGAGTGAGTTAGCCAATGTCTATGAGTCAGCCAGTTAAGCACCTCATGTGTAGTTAATATGGTTAAGGAGTTTAAACTACGAGGATAACTCTTTCTTAGTCCTAAAGTTAGACAGGTTTCAGGAAATTGAATTCCTTGTTCTTCTTCCCGCCATTTTAGCATAAGAACATTCCAAAAATTAGCTACTGGTAATGTTTGGGGAAAAACTTATGTAATGAGCTCATAGGTCCAAGTGTTGAGCCTAGTAGCTCTAATACCACATGTAACATACCCAATTTTTACCCTATAGATTTCACCTAAGATTTAACTTATGAAGTGAATAATTCAATGTTTTCAAAAACATGAAAATAATTTTTTTCTTTTCCAATAATATAAATTACACGTTGCATAAATAATTTCATATAACATTGCATAGTCAAGATAACATAACATAAACTTCATGTAATGAAACTCACCTTTTCAATTACAGTTTACAAATAGAATTTATGATCATATAAACAATTTCATAACTTACAAGAGAATAAGGTCAAGGTATATTTATCTAGATTACTTCTTATGTTCCACAAGCCTCAGCATGTCATCTGCAAGAGGGAGAGAATCACCCAAGCACTTAACCTCCAACCATAGACCGGTGGTCCCCCGCACACCTTACAACTGGAAGTGGCCCTACCCTTCAACGAAGAGTTTAGTATTGGAACCCCTAGTATTGTCATTTGAGTATGTAGTGTTGTGTCCTACATAACATGTTTGGTCATACAAATATGGATTCCTTCCAACTATGCATGACGCTACTAACAAGCTATGCAAACCTGGAGCACAGTAAATCGACAAAGTGCAAGCAACAACTTTTATACTTACTTTGGCCAAAGTTTTGATAAACATAATCAATCCACTTTCTAAGGAAGTGGTATCATAAGTTCACCCACCTCTAACTTGACATGGAAATCTTATTGACCTGTGGTTATCTCTTCTTTTGGTTTGACCCAAAGGTTAACTAACTTAACAAAATCTCTTTCAATTGTGATGACCCACTAATATCGATTAATTTACCAAATAGGTTTGAATCATTTATCTTGAATACCCTGTTACATACTTGTAACAATTTGGGTTTGGCAACTGCCTCTTATTCAAGTCCTTTCTTACTAAGACGATAAATGACTTGACTAGTTATCTTCTTCTGACTAGAATACCCAAGTTACACTCTTGCAACATTCAAGGTCTAGGAAACTGCCTCTTATTTGAGTCCTTAGTTTTAACAATGGAAGCAATTACTCTCCTATTTTATACACAATTAGTTGATATTGATGACACGCTGTCATCAACTAGACACACCTAGTCTCAAGCTAAAGTATTAATAATATATCGACATGTATAATAATCTAGTATTAAACTTGAATTAAATATTGCAGCTTCATATTAAATTTTTAGTTGTCCAACATTTATTCTTTGGCTCTGTTCTTAATGAACTCCATACTGAATATGGTTAATATTGAATACTCTTTGTACAAAACTTCACTCTCCTCATAAACTCACGAATGCACTATACTCCATATTATCAAAATGAATGAGAAACAAAATGATGAGCAATTGCCCTATATTTATACTAAAAATGAATAGCAATCAGTTGCAAAAAGGAATCTTAGTTCATTCAAATGATGCCACCGTACAAAAATCAGCTTGACTCAGCCTCATTTGAATGTCGTGGCTTGTAATTGAGTCAGTCTATATTTCCACTAATCCCACATTTGAGTTTGTAGTTCTAGAACTATGCATATTAAGTTGGAAAGATAGAAAAAACTAATTGACTACCTGCTCTCAACTTTCGCAACTAGGCTGAGCATTGGCATATGGAGTTGCTGGCAGTTTTTTGCTACAAGAAAAATTCTTCTATCTGGCAATTTGAAAGACAAGTTCAATTCAAACTCTATTCCCATCATTTTTGTCCAAGTTGTGGGCCTCCAACTTAGTGCCTTTTAATTTCAAATCACCACCTCACATGGCTAGTAAATAGTTATAATGTATGTAAATACTTAGCCACTTATGTGGTTTTAATAACAAATCAACATAAGCATAGTGTGGCACTAAAAGTGGGTGACCACTTTACCATATATAATTGCCATTTAACTTGCACTCATGTGGCATTATAGCCATTTAATATGGCTGCTAAAAATGAGTTTGATACAGGCTATGATCAGCCACTACGTGGCTTATATAATAATTTATTTACTACACAATAACCACTAAAATAATATACCAATAAGCCTCATAATTCGGCTTTGCTAACTCAAATTTTGAGTAATAAAACTACCAGTTAATATGGCTATTCGATTTGTATTAAATATAATATACATTTATATATATACGAATATACATACATACATACATATATACACACACAAGCACACACACACACACACACACACACACACATATATATATATTACTTATATATCCATATATACTATTTTCATTATTATTATTATCCAAAAGATATTTTCAATTGACATAATTTAAACGATCAAAGAGGATCACTTACATTATGGAATTGTTTTCCTTAACGACGCTTAACCTATCAACTTAGGTTTAGCACTTACTGATACAAATCTCAGATTGACTTGATAAGGTTCCTCTAACCTATGCAAGTGAGTGTGTGCTTTTACTCAGATATAAGTACCAATGGTTCCAATACCAACCTCCTCTCCTGGGTGATACTCTCCCTCCCCACTGGAGGCTTCAAACCTTTCTTGCATCCAACTTAGAGAAACATGTTCGTAGTTAGCCGATAACATATAAATTATAGTCATAATATAGCTTAAG
Organism: Sequoia sempervirens; assembly: GCA_007258455.2. Taxonomy (NCBI): domain Eukaryota; kingdom Viridiplantae; phylum Streptophyta; class Pinopsida; order Cupressales; family Cupressaceae; genus Sequoia; species Sequoia sempervirens. The sequence goes on along the minus strand of VDFB02267561.1, from coordinate 163,729 downwards.
CATCATTAAAGCATTCAAAAGTAGTTTCATCATCATTCCTATTCATACATTTCATTCATCCATTGCATAACATCAAGACATAATCTCTCATTAAAATCAAATTTACTCATAAAGGTAAAATTAATTTGGTAATTTAGCATTGGGGTGTAACAACACATGTGGTCAGTTGTACCTAGGAGGCATGGAGGAATGTCCTCTATGAATTGTAACTATCCTTCACAATAATGGTATGGGGTATCATAGGGTTTATAACCCTAACTCTCTCATTAATGCTAGTCAACATTATCTTCTTTATTTGTATAGTTGGGTGTATATGTGGATCCATGTCCCCATTATTAAATGATACTTTTATATGCATAGATAACCTTTTGGAAGATGTGTCATCCATGTGTGTTATCAATGGTAGTTTGGTCATGTAGGGAGGTGGACAAATATGAACAATAAAAATGGGCATAAGTGTCAGAATTTTGGGTGTAAGGGATACCCTATGACTTGTGCCACAAGTTGGGAATCTTAGTGTGGACATGAGGAATGCCAATGAGAGGATATCTAACTCTCTAACCAAGGTTTGAGAAGGAGTGGGTTTTGGAAGAAAGGTATGTCAAGAGGGGAGACTCTCAAATCCTAATGAAATAAGGAATGAAGGTGGAGAATGAATGAGAGGCATAACGAGATGGGGAAGTTTGAAACTCTAACAAGCATAAAGGAAAAGTGGAGGTTAGAAAAAATGCATGCAAAGATGGTGAAGCCTAAACTCTAACATAATATTCTTATAATTTTGAATAGAAAAACTTTCACAATCAAAATTTTTAGAACTTATGAGGTCTAGTTCCTTCAATCTTAGCTCGCTAAAGAGAGGAAATGGGATTTTGTTCCACAAACACAATTTAATTAAAAAGGGGACATGACAAGTCTACCCTTCCCAAAAATTTCTTTCCCTCAAGGAATGTGAATTCAGTTTCTCTAGAATTATTGATTCTTCTTAAGTAGCATCCTCCATGGGCATGTTCCTTCAATGAACTAGATAATTCATGATTGTTCCTATCTATCTCCATCATTAACTAGTAAATATAATGCAATGAGAGGCATGCACTCTACTCAATTGGTGCAGGGGCACCCTTGGGTTTATGTAATGAAATTTTGGTTTTTGGTCTTGTAAGGGTTGATTTCATGTAATAAGGTCTTCTTAGGCCATTTTGAGTCAGTATTGAGATTCTAGGTGCAAGGTTATGCAAAAATGCCAATGTTTTCAAAGTTGCTCAAAAGTTGTCAAGCAACTTTTGCAAAAAAAGTGTAATTGGGTGATTTGTTAGAAAAATAAACCAAATATGGTTGGGGATAGTTAGAATATGGTTGAAAACATTGAAATAAGCCTTGTAATCTTGAAGAGGGAGGTTGGAATGAGTTTTGGTGAATGAAAGCTCTTTTTGCACATCCATTTTTCTGTGTTTTCCCTGCTTCTTTCAATTTTTGTCACGTACAAACTATTGATACAATGTAAAAATGAAATGGTGATTGTATGTTGTAGAGGAGTGTCTTAGATTTATTTTGGTTTTTGTTTGAGCAGGATTCATAAAGTCTTGAGCAAGATATCAATAATTTAGTGGAGGTTGCTCTAAACCCTGCCTAGGGTTTCAGAGAGCATTCAAAATGTAATATCTCAAGTTCCCACCATGATCACATCAAAACATCTTGTAAAAAAGTCTGTCTTGGTGTATTCTAATGTTCCCCAAGAGGTGAGGCTTGGAAAATGCATGTGTGAAGAGAAATTTGCTGATAGTTGGTTTGTTTTTCCTTGTTTACAGTCAGAAGCCTTGCATTGTAAATGAATGCCAAAGTCTTGGCATTGGAAGCTTGGAAGGTGGTTGATACACATTGGAACAAGGAGGTTTTGATGTCTAACCCATTGTTGTTTATTGGAGATCCCTTGTCCATTGTTGATTGAATATTACACTTGTGTGCAGGAAACATGACTGTCCCACAAATTGTTCCCTTGAGTGTGGCTACCTTGAATCTGCCCATGCATTTGGTGATTGAAAAAACCTTGAAATGTCTATGATGTCATCTATATCATCATCCTATGTTGTCCAAGGGGTTGCCGTGCTGTCCCACAAATTGGAGAGGTCTACCACCTTTGCATATTGAGAGGACTGTCATAACTCAAGAAGTCTACCCTGTCATGAGTTCCATTGAGCCTTGAGAAGAGATTGAACCCATTTTTGTGAAATATGGTATCAATAGTCTAGTTTGTACCCCTGCTATGCATCATCAATGGATAAAACATAGTCATTATCAAGCAACTCACTAGTAATGATGTGCTACATTTATAATGCAAAATCAAGGATGTAATTTTTTTGGATTATACAAGTATTATACGTATAGCTTAAGGATTTATATGAATTTTCTCAAGAAGTTGTGTATAGAAAAAAAAATGACATTCAAAAGGAATTTATGCTATGAATTATAATCAAACAAAAATTTAACAGTAGTTGTTATGGGGTATCATCAATGTTGCAAGTTTTGTTAATAACAATGGATTACTATGCTATAGGCATCTGATACTTCTATTGTTAATAATCGATTTATATGTGTAGACACCCAAATTTGATCACTCCCATATGATCAAATTTATCTCTTTATTCATCAATTCTGTCAATATTAATTTTTTTAATTAATATTACACTTCCCACATAAGACTCTTAAAGTATTTAATTTAATAATTAAACACTTTATCTGGTGCCTTTCTCCTCTCTAAATTAAATAAATACACCAGTTTATTTAATTTAGTCATTCTAATCTTTTGAATTAAAAACAATTTAAAATTCTTCTTTTCTCCCTCCTTGTCACATCCTCCATAATCCATCTCTAATTTGAATTAATTTAATTAATTCATAATTAGGGTGTGCATCCTCTTAATCAAGGATTAATGTCACTTCCTCCTACATTTGCCACTTGCCACTAATCTTCCATTGATTATCATAATCAAGTATTTGCACAACTTTAATCAAAGTCATTAACCACTTTTAGCACCACTTTTTAGTCAATCTTTCCATTTCTCCTTTTTGGGCATTGCCCCTCTTTCCCATGAGAATTTTTAATTCTCATTTATTCATCCTATGTCTCTCTCCTCCCCATGTGAATTTTTAATTAATTCACATTTTGTCTTTCCAAGGCTTCTAAAAGGTTTGACATGTCACCTCATGCACATGTGACCAATTCCCACCTTTTTGGAAACCCTCTCTTATCCATTAGATTCTCCTATGAATGTGAATTTTTAATACACATTTATTTCTCCAACTTCTTTCTCTTTTCCCATGGAAATTTTTGAGAAATTCCAAAATTCTTCAAGTGTCATTTTCACTCCCACTTAGGGATAAAAAGTTCTTTTTTAAAGAAATATTTTCACTCCCCAAGGTACTTGGAAGGTACTTGTCCTTCCTCCACATCATGTACCTCCCTTCCACATCACCTACACATCATCTCATCCTTAGCCCTTTCACATTCCACATGTCAAAATGTGAGGGCTTGTGAGTTCTCAACTCACCTTAGCCCTTCATCTTGACTTTGTTGGATAAATCCCAACCATTGACTTCTCTAGAGAATTCAAGATCCTCTATAAATACCCCACCCTCTAAGACATTTTTAACACTTAGCCATTTTGCAACAAAATGCTGCCATTTTGTATACTCATCTAGCCATCAACATTCATCCATTTGCATCTACATTCAAACATATAGTTAAGACTTGCATTTATCCATATCAAGAGCCATCAAGGAGCATACAAATCAATCCAAATCAAGGGCCAACCAAGGAGTTTCAACTGCAAAAAGGGAGGTATATCCATTTGTCATCATTTACACTTTTCCTCTTTGCATTTATAAATTTCTTAGGCTAATCTTAAGGTGTTTCATTTTGTTTTTCCATTGCATTTTAATTGCTTAGAAAGGGTTATAAATTTTGGATATCACATTTCTGGCATGCCCGGTGGGACCCACAAGCGAGTTCCTATATTTCACATTTGCTGTTGTTAAGTTTTTTGCAGGAATACGTCGCGGAAGGGCGACTACGCCCCTGATTTTCTGCAGTGGGGTGATTGCACCCCTAATTTTTCGCAGTGGGGCGATTACGCCCCTGATTTTCCGTAGTGGGGCGATTGTGCCCCTGATTTTCCGCAGTGGGGCGACTGCACCCCTATTTTTCTGCAGAAGGGCGACTACACCCCCTCCTTGACCAAAATTTTTGGCTAACACTTTTTCTGCAGAAGGGCGACTACGCTCCCTCCTTGACCAAAATTTTTGGCTAACACTTTTTTTTGCAGAAGGGCGACTACGCCCCCTCCTTGACCAAATTTTTTGGCTAACACTTTTTTCGCGTATACACCACGCCTCCTTGACCAAAAATTTTGGCTAACACTTTTCTAGTTATTCACTAAAAATTTGTGCTAACACTTTTCATTACATGATCATACCGATTTTCATAGCAAGATCCCTGATTTTCTAGCATAGCGACATTCTAATTTTCTCAAGTAGCATGACATTACTGATTTCTAGTTGGGGTGATCATACTGATGCTACAAAAGGGCTATTACTGATGCCAAGGCAACTACTCGATTTTTCGTAAGGGCGACATACTCGGGATTTTTTCAGAAGGGCAACCCCCGATGACATTAAGGAAACCACGCCTTTGTCACCATAAGCAACACATTTTGAAAGTTGATGTGCTGTGATAAAACATCCAACATCTATTTGCATGTGGCCATCCGCTCAATTTTTAAAATATCCCATCAGCTTATGATCTAAGAACATAGTTTAATTAGGGGGAGTATTTATTGCTTGTTGTGTCTATCCTTTTATGTTACCCAAAGGGAGCATTAGCTTGTTTTCGCTTTCCCCTTGCACTTCGTGTGAGCCTGGGGAGTAGTTGGAAATAATTAGTGCTTTCTTTCTAGTGGGACCTACTTGGAGATTTCATCACCCCAAGGGACGATTCCAACCACACATACCGGCAGGGTATATAAAGGGGAGAGCGAAAGTCGTATTCCAACCAGCCATGTCAGAATAATGAGAGCCAGTCAGGCTAGGTGATATACTGCGATACGTTATCCGAGCCCTCTTCAACCGGGTTCCCCCTCTCACTTTGAAGCGGGGGTGTTCACAACAGCCTCACGATCGAGAGTATATTGAGGACTCCCTAGACACCTTATGCATCCTAGATTAAGACCTCTTTGGCCATACCCTTAACACTAATCATAGGATTGTGTTTGCTTGAGAGTGTTTTCTTGTGAGAAACCAATAAATTTTTTGATAAATTGGCCTTATCATTGTCATTTTAAAGTCCTTGCCATAGTCATTTTCATCAAACCAAGTCCCTGATTTTTTGCAGTGGGGCAATTACTCCCCTGATTTTCTATAGTGGGGCGATTACGCCCCTGATTTTTTACAATGGGGTGATTACACCCCTAATTTTCCCAAGTGGAGGCTTGCTCCCCTGATTTTTTGTAGGGTGACCCACTTCGACATCGCAGAGGGCACTTCTCCTGAACACCCGAAATCACCCCATTTGGATCCGTTTAGCCTCTAAACCATCATTTAATCATTCCCAACCGTTATCTCATCATCCCAAGCCTTTGTTTTGTCACTCTAAGCCTCCAAAAAAAAAAACCTCCATTTGATTAGTTTAAACCTCCATCTTATCATTCCAAACCTCTGTTTAACCATTCTAAATCCCCATTCATTCTCCACAATCATCCTCAATCCACCCGTTCATTTAAATTTCCCCATAATCCGTTCAAAAGTCCATACCATCACCTAGCGAACATCAAAATTTTACCATTTACATCACCAAACACCACCCATAATCAAATCGCCTTAACCTTGTGTTACAAAGTGGTTACCCAAATTGACCATAGCACTTGAATTTGATTATTAGTCATTAATTTCAACCCAAATCAATTTACTTCCATCTTGAGGTGAATTCAGTGTCATAAGTTATCATCCTCGGCCAAAATCAATCCATTTCTATCTTAAGGTGGATTCGGTTCCGTGATCATCCTCTTAATCAATCAAAGCTCTAGGTCACCAAGGGTAACTTTCTTTGATTTGACTTAGGGTCTCTCACATCTTTCATCATCCAATCATACACATTCAATCATCCAAATCTATCAAAACTAATCATTTGATCAAGTTATCCAATCAATCAAATCACATCCGTTCAACTAATGCAATCCTATTGATCTTAATAATCCAATCCAATTCAATCAAAATCCAATCTATCCAATCAAAATCCAATCCAATCAAAATTTGATCCAATCCAATATGTCCAAACAAAATCTGATCTAAATCCAAACCCCATCAAAATCAGATCTCATCCAATCACAATCACATCATTTGTCAAAAACATCTTTATAATCCACCCATAACACATTTGCATGCCCGTTCAAACTAGGTCACAAGTTAAGAGACAAATGGAACAACAACAAGGTCAAAATTCCCAAGCGAACATGCCTCAAGACCTTAATAATAATACAAATCCCACAAATGGTGCAAATATTGCTCAAGATCCTAACAAAGTCCCCCAAGATCCTCATAATGGTACCTCATCGCACTCCAACACCAAAAATCAGAACATCTCACCACACGGTGAAGAGAGTATGGCTAATCAACCCGAACTCACGCTTGAGGAACATTTTAGTAATCCCACCAATGTGCAAATAACTGACCGTCTGCTTGAAAAACATGGGGAAGAAATTTTGGCCCATCTAATTGAGAAGGGTGTCAAACCCCCCTCGGGTGTTGACTTGTCCAAATATAGGAGTTCCCCATCTAACATACTCCAAGGTTCACAAAATGCACCAGAAGGTTCATACTTCCCTAATGTTCCTCCAGTTGAGGGTTGGCATCAACCTGAATTTGGAAATGTTGTTCTTTATCATGTTAACCATCCCCCACATGATTCAACCTCAGTTATGGGAGGTCCTCAAGTGCCTGATCCCAATAATCCTTTTGCCTATGGTATGCCACAAAATGTTCCACAACCTACGCCATTAACGCTAACAACACCCCCTCTTTCGAATCAACCTACAATCAACACTGGGGGCACCCCCTTTACCACATTGCTTCCACCTCCTGGGGCCACAAATCTACCATCATCTTCATATACATCTCAATAGCTTCACCAATCCAACATTTTGCCTCAATTACCTCCACAAGGCACATCCCAGCTGAATGTTCCGGGTGGTACCCAACAACCCCCTTTACAAAACGCTTCTACGCTACCTCAACCATCTCATCAGCAACAACCCATACATAATGCTTTGGTCTCTTCACAACAACCACCCTACCAACCATAAGGCAATCCATCTTGACCTATTGCTCAGACCATATCCCCCTTTCTCGCATCCATTTTGTGTCCGCAAACTCAACTGCAACACAACACCCCATCTCGACCCATACAATAGTTGACATCACAACAACTCCCTCAACACTACTACTATCACAATCAGCAACAATTTCACCAACAACCGCCTTATGCGACCTCCCAACAATCACAACAGTACCCTCAACACCAACAAACCAATACGCAACATCCCATCCAAGCTCCTCAATAGCTTACCCCACACTTTTATCAAACAAATCCGTACTATACCCCACAACAACAGCCCCCGTATCAACAAAATCCCCTATCTTACTAGCAAGGCATGTCATCATCCAACTATCCAAATCCGTATTTCAACAATCTGATGCTCTCTCAGCAAAATCCTTTATCATCCTATCATCAATATCCCCCCAACCCGCCACCGGCCAACTCAGATCTATTGGAAATCAAAGCCACTCTGAAAGATCTTCAAGTTGGGGCTGACAAACAATCGTTCAAATTTGAAGACATATGCCCATATCCATTTGATCCATCCATCTCATTGATCCCCTTCCCCAAACATTTTCAAAATGCCAAAGTTTGATAAATACTGGGGGAACAAAGATCCTAAGGCCCACTTGCAGGAGTTTTACTCCCAGTGTCAAGAAGTTATGTACAATGACAACTACCTCTTGCACCTATTCCCACGAAGCCTGGCAAGCAACGCCCTAGAGTGGTTCATGACCCTCGAAAAAGGATCTGTAAAATCTTTTGCGGACCTGTCGGAAAAAATTGTCTCCTACTTCTCCTTTAATTTGGAGGACACTGACACCTTAGACCTTCTCAAAGAGAAACAACGTGAGGGGGAAACCTTTACTAGCTACCTCCAAAGGTGGCGTGCGCTAGCAAGTCGAATGAAAACCCCTCTGAAAGAGAAGGACATGGTCACTCTCTTTGTGGAGAACTCTCAACATGGATCATAACTTTAGGTTACATTGTGTCACCACTTTCACGGAGATAGTGGAAAAGGGACCTATCCTTGAACGTGCCCTTGTCACCAAAGGGCACATTAAAATACATGGCCATGATAAAGAAAGGTCATTTGGAGATAAGCCACGTTTTTGGAACAAAAACAAGAACACAGTGAATGATGGTGTGACTGATACTAAACACGTCCAGGTGGCTAACACATCCCTAAGACAACAACCCTCCATACCTAACGCCATATCTGTACCGTAGGGGCACCTCATCCTCCTTAACAGTCAAATCAGAACAACCAAGGGAACACTAAGTGCCAGTATGCTTAATTAGGGGAACCCCTGAGTGTTGTCTTCAATAAATTGATATAGATCAATTATCCAATCACATATCCTGTCACCAAGCCACTTGATGAACTCAAACCCAAGCCCACATGGTTTAAGGAAAATGAATATTGTGAGTTCCATAAAATCAAAGGACACTCTTTGAATAAATGTCAGGGTCTAAAAAATTATGTCCAAGATCTCATTGATCGAGGAGATATCAAGGTTGACACCAGTCAAGCCTCATCGTCCAATGCTCAATTACAGATATATCAAAACGCCTTTCCAAACCATAATCAAGGCCCGATCACCTCCAACAACAATCCTCAAAACAACAACACAAATAACGTGAGCTATAAGAATGTACCCCTCAATTACAAGGGTATTATTCATTACATTGAGCAAGTAGAACCTCGTGTATCCATGATACATGTCAAAGCCAAAGAATCTCAGTGTGTTGTTACTACACGACGAGCCCGCATGTCCCTGCAGCCTCCGCACTCGCCCAATCAACTCCTGTAAGCTCTCAGTACAACATACTTGATCACTTAGGAAAGACCCCTGCACATATCTCCATTTTGGATTTACTTAAGTCTTCCCCTGTACATCAAGAAATCCTCAACAAAGCCCTACAGGAAACCCATGTACCTAATGACATTGATCCTACATGATTCCAAGCTTTGGTAGGACACCTAGCTTTATCTCATCAACTGCACTTCAGCCAAAATGATATGCCAAACATCGATGTCAATCATAATCACCCCTTACATATCGAAGTTGTGGTTGGTCGTCATAAAATAAAAAGAGTCTTGGTAGATAATGGCTCTGCCCTCAACTTGTGTACTCTACAATTCATAAAATAGGTGGGGTATACTCAAGCAGATTTAAGTAATCAGATCATCACGATCAAGGCCTATGATAATGTAGAAAGGAATTCAGAAGGGATTATCAGTCTTCCTATCCAAGTGGGACCTATGGTTCAGTACATTACCTGCCATGTCCTTGATCTGGACTTACCATATAATCTCCTCCTTGGCCGTCCATGGCTCCATGCTATGCAAGCCGTCCCCTCCACATACCATCAGTGCCTAAAATTCCCAGTCAACGGACAAGAAGTCACCATCTATGCTGACCCCCAACCATTTGAATATTGTTGCACTTTAGAAGCGTCATTTCCCCATTTACATTATTGTCCTGGGGTTGAAATGGGGGCATCCCAATTATCATCCGCTAATCCACCCTCCATCGCGATAACCACTCCATCTTCCACCATTGATCCTACAGTCACCAAAGTCCAGATCATTGAAAAAAGGTGTGGTGAATACGAAATGCATACTGCTCTCAATGTAGCAACCATGCCACCGTCACCACACGAGTATGGTCAACCTTCGCATGCTACTCCAAAGGAAGACAAGACTGTCACCTTTAGTGGTAAAAACATCCCTACCACCACTTTCAGATCCCCAAGTGTCAAGATAGATGCACCAGAAGAGGACATAAGCCAATGGGTCTACCGAGAAGAACCCCAGCCAGATCCTCCTCTAAAGGAATATTTTCAGGAAGCATATCCGTGGTCAGTTAAGTTTGCAAAAAAGTATAACTACCAAGGCAGGGGCCTAGGTAAAGAAGAAAAAGGGCGGTTGCAACCCATTGATACGTCAAAGCTACTAAAAAACATAGGCATTGGGTATGACAGAAAACATAAAAGCCCTACAGCATCATCTAATACTTCCAATAGTATCACCGTGGACGATGGCTCATTGGAAAACATACCCGAGGAGGAATCCATCATACGTGCGTACGATGACATCGATCACACCAACTTATCATCCATGTTTGAATGCCTATCCGTTTGCACCATTAGCCTATCCCTTTGTCACCCTGAGCTTATTGATTGGGACCTATGTAATAGCACACCTGTCAATATGTATGCGGATACATATGTCAACCTTATGGGATTGGGGGAGGATGAACACTCCAGTCGCAAAAATAAGAATAAGAAAAGTAAAAAGCGGTCATCTAGTGAAAACCTCCCCGAGGCGCTTCTTGACCTTGAAAAAGTAAAAATAAAGGACGCATCCGATGGCGAAAAACCTCGAAAAGGTGCTGGAAGATGGAGATGTTCATCTTCCCCATGTAGGAACTCAGTTATCTGCCCGATCATCCATTCTAATTGAAGAGACTCAAGAAGTTAATCTGGGTACTGCTGAAAATCCTAAAATCACCTATGTGGCTAAGTCACTCTCAGAGCAAGAGTATCCAATCATCGTGCAACTACTCCAAGAGGGAATCATTAACTTTGCTTGGTCATATTCAGACATGCCAGGCTTAGACCCCGCCTTAGTGGTTCATCATCTAGACGTTCACCCAGATGCCAAGCCTGTCAAACAAAAGCTCTGCAAGATGCATCCACAGGTAGCATTGTTAGTAAAAAAGGAATTGGAGAAGTTACTAGCTGCAGGTTTTATCAGACCAATTGACTACTTTGAGTGGATCTCCAATATAGTACCAGTTGCCAAACCAAATGGCGACATTCGGATTTGTATAGACTTCAAGGATCTCAACAAGGCCTGCCCAAAAGATGACTTCCCTCTGCCTAACATTGACATGTTGGTCGACCTCACAACAGGACATGAGATGCTATCCCTTATGGATGGCTTCTCCGGTTATAACTAGATTCAGATTTCACCGGAGGACCAACACAAGATCGCTTTCACAACACCTTGGGATACTTTCTGTTACAATGTTATGCCCTTTGGTCTCAAAAATGCGGGGGCAACATATTAGAGGGTGATGACAGTCATCTTCCATGACCTCATCCATATCATCATGGAGGATTATGTTGATGACTTGTTAGGAAAGTACAAAACACGAGCATAACATCCTACCATCCTGAAAAAGATATTTGAGCGGTTAGAGCATTACAAGTTGTGGCTAAATCCAAAAAAGTGTGTCTTTGGGGTCAGGTCAGGAAATTTGTTGGGTTTCATAGTCCCTCACAGGGGCATTGAGGTTGATCCCGCCAAGGTAAAGGCTATTCTAGACATGCCACCTCCACGCAATCTGAAGCAGTTAAGAAGCCTCCAGGGGAAGATGCAGTCCATCCGTCGGTTCATAGCCCAGCTAGCAGATAAGTGTTAGCCATTCACTCATCTTCTGAAGAAAGATTCCACCTTCTGATGGAACCAACAGTGTCAAATGGGTTTTGATAAAATTAAGGAATATTTAGCTCATCCACCAATCTTGATGCCACCTATTCCAGGAAAACCCCTCCTGCTTTACATCTCTGCTACTTCAGTCGCGCTGGGGGCATTGTTGGCACAACATGATGAGTCGTTCAAAGAGAGGGCAATCTACTACATCAGTCGAACATTGGTCGGCTATGAGTTAAATTACTCCCCCATGGAAAAAGCCTGCCTTGTGCTAGTCTTCAGCACACAGAAAATCCGTCATTACATGCTCAGCCATCTAGTCAAATTAATCGCTAAAATTGATCCCTTGAAGTATTTGTTATCTAGAACCACTCTGACTGGACGCATGGCCAAATGGGTCATGCTTCTAAGCGAATTTGACATAGAGTATGTAGAGCGAAAAGCCATAAAAGGACAGGTCATAGCTGATCAATTGGCTGAGGCGCCATTAGTAGATGCTTACCCTCTGAACACTAAATTTTCAGATGAAGAAGTCTACACAGTCACAGAAGCACCAGCTTGGACACTATATTTTGATGGCTCATACACGCATAATGGATCAGGTGCAGGAATTTTATTAGTTACCCCTCAAGGTGACTACATTCCAAAATCATTCAGGATAGCATTCCCGTGTACCAACAATATGGCAGAGTACGAAGCTCTCCTCACTGGCCTCAGAATTGCAAAGCAGTGGCACATAACTCATTTGAAAGTCTTTGGTGATTCTTTGCTAGTCATTAGGCAGGTTAATGATGAGTTCCTAACCAAAGATGATAAGCTATTACCCTACAAGCGCATGGTGGATGATTTCAAGAAATATTTCACCTCTATACAATTTGAACAAATTCCTAGGGTATGAAATAAAGCAGCTGATGCAATGGCCACTATCGGTTCCTTGATTGACATGCCTAAAGACTGAACAAAATGTGAGTTTCTCATTGAACAACTTTTAATCCCTGTTTATGATATTCTTGAGACTGGTATGGTGTGTGATATCGTACGTCCCGCCTCCCCGTGGTACCAGGACATATACACCTATCTCCGTGATATTATCATACCCCCAGAACTTAAACGCAACCAACGCAAATCCTTTGTTCATCACTCTTCCTGATACATCATTGTCGGTGATATGCTTTATCGTCGCAGGTATGATGGAATCCTCCTTAGATGTCTGAATGAGACCGAAGCCTGCATGACACTAATGGAAGTACATGGTGGTGTTTGTGGAGCTCACTCAAATGGTATGGCTCTGGCCAAAAGGATCCTATGAGCTGGATATTATTGGCCTACATTGGAACACGATGCTTGTGAATTTGTGAAGAAGTGCCTTCCATGCCAACAACATGCAGATTTGATTCACGCCCCAGCACAAGATCTTCAGCCCCTCCTAGCATCGTGGCCCTTTTCTCAATGGGGTTTCAACTTGATTGGAAAGATTTACCCACCATCATTCGACGACCATACATTCATAATTACCACCACTGAATACTTCACTAAGTGGGTGGAAGCAATACCACTCTCACAAATCACCAATATCCAAATCTCAAAATTTATTCTTTACCATATTCTTTGTAGATATGGTATCCCATCCACCATCCTCTCTGATAACGGAAAACCCTTCAAAAACCAAGCCATGAAACACCTCTATGACACCTTTCATATCCAACACCATTGGTCAACACCTTATTACCCCTAGGGCAATGGTCAGCAGAAGCAACCAACAAGACCCTTATCCGCATCCTCAAAAAGGTTGTCAATAACACTGGACGAGATTGGCACCTCCATATTCATCCTGCCCTCTAGGCATATCGCACATCCATCCACACCCCGACAGGCGCCACCCCCTATTCTTTAGTATATGATGTTGAGGTCGTCTTGCCAATTGAAGTTGAACTTCCATCATTGAGGATTTCTCTGAAGAATCTTATCAGCGAAGAAGATGCTCGTGTTGCACGGCTTGCACAGCTGGAATTACTGGATGAACGAAGAATAAAAGCCTATGATCATTTGCAAGCATACCAAAACCGCCTCAAACATAATTACAATAAAAAGGTTTATCCTCGACAATTCCAGGTTGGTGAGCTTGTTCTTAAGGAGAACCAGCGCACTCAACAGGATTGTGATAAAAAGGGAAAATTTGAGACAAACTGGTTAGGGCCTTATATCATAGTCGCCAAATATGGATCTAGGGCCTACAGGTTGACTACCCTTGAAGGAGAGCCCCTTGACGAACCCATCAACATAATACATCTCAAGAGGTTCTACACCTAAGTCCACTTGGTAACCCCACCAGATCAAGAAAAAAAAAAAAAAAACCAAAAAATCAAATTAAAAAAAAAAAAAAATCCAAAAAAATAGTAAAGAGAAATAAATCTATCCTATGGTGAAAACCACCTCTTGGTGGCACCTTGGATAAGTATGGATGGTGAAAACCTGGTAACAGGCGTCATCCATAGAGGGCTTAATCATTATCTACCTGACATCCTAGTTATTTTATGCTTTCATCCACACTATTGTCCTCACCCATCTCGTCCTAAGCCGCTTGGTATATATTGATTGAGCATTAGATGACCCATCTAGCCTATCCCCCATCCTGAGCTTTTTAGTATCCCACTTTGAGCTTGTGTCATTCATTCCCTTTGTTGGTCGGTCTGTGTCATCATATAGGATCATCCATTGTGTCGGTCTCCATCTAGCTTTCATCCTCTTATGTCACCAGTCGAACTACGTTGCCCCTGCGCTGTCACGTAGGCAAGGCTGATCATTTGATCTACCCCCGGGGTATTCTAACCATTGCATCTTGGTCATCCATCATTCGCCTTCATCATCCTCTTTTTGCTTTATCTGTGGTCTTTTCATGAACTACGAGGGCTCTGCGCTTTCACGTAGGCAAGGCTAATCTCTGATCGGCCCCTAAGCCCCTAGGTCTGTAGGATGTGTCAGTCTATGTCCTCATCTGGATCGTTATTCTCAAATAAAATCCTAATATTATCAAAAGATTTGGTTAATGAAAAGCATCTGATGTCAAACTGGGTCATTCTAGTTTAATATCCATCAGCGGTCTCAATAGGATGCATCCTTCCTAGCAGACCTCATCGATCCTATCCATCACCCTAATCCTATGGCAAAGGATGTTTTGATTTTAATTATAATATTTTGATATTCTAGAATTTATTTATCATTTGAGCTGACTATCAACACTTGTCATGGTCACCTTGATCCATCATATCATGGTGTGCTTTGACTAGTCGACATATGGGTTCATCTTGGTCTTTTCTTTTTTGCTGCCTTTTCGGTTGTCCCACGTGGTACCCACCAAGATCCTTGAGGTCTTGTGTTACGCTGGGGCATCCTTGTATGTTTGTGGTTATCCCAATGCCTGGCCCGACCAAGGTCATCGTGACTTTGGGGTGTTGGGGTAGCCCCCTTTTTCTTGTTGTGTTTGTTTCATGCATTGGATGCCTACTGGCCCTGGTCTTCTATATCAGGGTATCCGGTATCTTATGCTATAGCAAATATCAATGCTCCAAAGATGGCAACTCATAGTAGGATTGCATTTCATCATCTGTTGCATTGTATTCACCCTATGATTTTGGTTGTGCAAATACTTTATCCCACTCTTTCCCATTCTTCTCAGGATACTAATAATTTTTGACGGATGCCAAATGATACCCATTTTCACAATCACTACATAGCCACCTTCCACTATCATGTCAATTCTTATTGACACTTATGATTATGTGTTCTTTCCTTTCATCATTAATTCACTATAAATTACAAAAGCATTATCACATATTAGGTTCATGTTATTAACCACACATACATCACCACCTGCATCACAACATGTTAGATCCATGCATACATGGCCACCTGCATCACAGAGTGTCAGATACATCACATCCTGCATATATAAAATGTTCATACAAAATCCATCATACACATATACATACATGACAATAAGTCAACTAGGCATCCATACATATAGATCATCATAGATACAACATGTACACACATCATATCACCATGCATATATCTGCATTAATAAAATCATCCATATTCCACAAATACATACACCCAATCATCCACATAAAAATCTAGTATCATAAACATGTGCATAAATAAACCAACATATCCATCCACATAAGCAAGAAATATCACATACACGTGCATATAATCACCCATCACAAAAGGAAACATACTACATAGTGTCAATAAGAACTGTCCCATGTCATAATCAAAGTAATATAATATGTGTCATATGTCCATCATACATCAAAATCTATCATATATCCATCACATAATAAACTACAAAATCCAGAGATATAGAACATCTCTGATCTCTGTCGATAAATCCCACATGCTCCACCCTGCATCTGTCAAAAACTCAGTAATCTGTCACCTTCCGAATGAGCTACCCACATCTGATCCCTGTGGTGAATCTGATACTGATCTCCTGCCTGGTGTGACACCCGGTGAATCACTGTAACCTCGAGTCCGTGTCCCCAACGACTGAGATGGCGCTGGCATCTAGGGTGCCTGTCGGGTATACTGAAATATTCGCTGGGTTGGGTCTGGAACTGCATGGTAGTACGCGGCCATCCAAAATCCTACCTCTCTCACATTCTCCTCTCGCTCCGCAACTTGAACCCGAGTGGAATTCCGCTCCTGACGATACCTATCTCGATCCCTCGTAATCACTCTCCTCTCCTGCTCCCAGGCCTCCTGGGATAGGCGTAACTGTGCCATCTCCGCCTGAATCCGATCTCTCATCTCCTTGGCAGCCACTGCCCTAGCTACTGTTGCATCCCTCTCCCCCTGTAATCCATTCGTATCTCTCCCTATCACATCACTGACCTACATCAACTGCCACTGTGCCACTACTGCATCCCACTCTCCCTGCAGTGTCTGCATCCATCTCTCTGCAACATCTCTCTCCCTCTGAGCGGCCTGCCACTGAACCACTGCTGCATCCTACTCTCCCTGCAGCGTCTGCATGCGTATCTCTGCAACATCTCTCTCTCTATGCAGCCTGCGACCGAACCACTACTCCATCCCTCTCCCTCTGCAGCTCCTGGGCTCTCAACACTGCTGCATCTCGCTCTCCCTGTAGTACTAATACCTCTGAAATTGCCTCCTCTCTCCTCTGAAGAGAACGAATCTGTGGCTCTGCCAACTCTCTCTCATCCTACAGCACCTGAACTCGCGCCTGCGCCGTGTCCCACTCTGCCTCCACCACCTGTACCTATGCCTGCGCTACATCCCTATCCCCCTGTATAATACGAACCTGCTCCCTCGCCTATCTCTCTCTCTCCTGCATCACCCCCATCTCTCCCACCATCTTCTCTAAGCAATATACTCTGTCCCGTAGCTCATCTCACTCCTGCCGGAGATCACCTCCCTGTTGCCCACTGTCTGCTGACACATGATCGATCATCCTCTCTGCCTCCCTAGCTTGCAATATAACAATCTCTGCCTGTAGTCTATCACGGTCCCAACTGACAACAACCAACTCATCTCGTATCCCCTGTATGACAGCCTGTAGTCTCTCTCTCTCCCCATCACCTCCACTTGTGCGGTCAGGAGGTCCACCATAAATCCATAATCCCTCTACCCTACTAACGGTACTCTAGAAAGCTCGACTCGGAGTCTAATCACCTCTGCCTCTGCTACCCTTAGTCTCTGATCTATACTCTGAGGCCTCCCCGCCATGTCCCTCGGTTGAACAATTGGCTCTCCCGAGGTAATGAAAGGAACAACTGCCAATGGCTCTGCATCCCAAATATCCATATCCGACACATCTCCATCTATCTCCATCGCATCATCGCCCTCCCTGCCCTCCTGCTCCTGCTGATCCTCCAAGTCCTCCATAGAAGGACAGACTCACACTCTCTGTGGCTGACCATGCCTCCCTACTCTCATCCATCTCCTCGGCTCTCCTATCTTCGGTTGCTTCTCATCCTCACTATCCCCTATCTCTACAACGGGAGGCTTCTGCCCTAATGCCATCTCCCTCCCTTTGTCGTCCCCTACTCCCCATCCTCCCTGACCGACTCCTGGCCTCAGTCTCCTCTCGAGCCCCATCCTGCTGACCACCCCCACCCATCCCCTCCTGCTCTGTCATCGTAGGTATCCTCATAAGTCGCCTCCTGCCCGCTATCCTCTCTGGCTGAATCCTGGCCTCAGTCTCCTCTCGGGCTCCCTCCTGTTGTCCTCCCCCTCCCATCCCCTCTTGCTTTGTCACAGTTTGTACCCTCATCAGTCGCCTCCTGCCCGCTATCATCTCTGGCTGCCTCCTGGCCTCCATCTCCTCTTGACCTCCATCCTGCTGTCTCTCCCCTCCCTGCTCAGCTTGTATCAACACTCTTCTCTGTCGTACCCTACCACCTATACCAGTTTGCTGGCCAGCTCTACCCTCCATTGAGTGTATCATCTCCACCTTTAACTCCTCCTGTCCTCCCACATCTGGCTCATGATCTCTCCCACCCTCCTGTCGTACCACCTCTCTAACCCTCCTCCGCTACTCCCTCCTCCTCCTCCTTGCTACCTGTCCCACTGCCTCCATCCTCTGTCCTCCCACATCTGGCTCACGATCTCTCCCACCCTCCTGTTGTACTGCCTCTTTAACCCTCCTTCGCTGCCCCCTCCTCCTCCTCGCTACCTGTCCCACTGCCTCCATCCTCTCTCCTCCCACATCCATCTTGGGACCTCTCCCACCCCCATTTCGTACTCTCTCTAGCCCCACGACGATCATCCTCTGATCCAAATCCTACGGCTCCTACAATCGGCACCAACGGTGTAATCCTCTCCCATCGGTGGTTGCGCGACCACTGGTCATATTGTACTATCACCTCTGCATCCTCTACTCCCACACATCTCCCAGGATAGGCTACCTGCACTGTCGCCACCCATGCTGCTCTGGCCTCCCTCGGGCTAAACATGCGCCCCCATGGTCGCTCTCTGGTGAGCCGCCGAAACATCATCTGTGCACCAGGAATATCCTGTTTCAGCCCAAACTGTCTCACCACCCTATTTGGTCGATGCATCTCCACTATCCACGACAGACTCCCAATCAGGACACACTGAGTCATAAAGTACCCTCTCTATCTCTCAGTCTGCTCTCTCCATCCCCTGAAGCGTCGATGCATATAAGGTCGCCACACTATGTCTCCTTCCTCCAAATCATCCACCGTCCTCCATCCCTCTGTATCTCCCAACCCCTATGACCCACAACCCAGCCCCTCGCCTCTCCATACCCCCATGCCATCAACTCTCTATCATCCACATCTCCCTCCCTAACAACAATCGGTCTCGTCACCATAATATGCTCCCATGCCCACACTTGTAGCAGGGTCATGTGTGTCAAACTCACTATCTCCCGATAGCAAATCAGATGCATATCCTTATACAACTGGGCTAGGACACAAGTACCCCACGCAATCTGTCCCTCACGCCACTCCATGATATGTCGAATCACCTCCATAAACCTCAAAATACAATACCGTCTGCTATAATCTGGCAATAATATCCCACTGCTCAACCCCGCTAGGAATAAAGGTAAAGGAGGTACTCCCACTGTCAAACATCTATCTAGATCCAACTGCGGACCCTGAAGAGGTAGGGAAACATGTCCAAATAACACTGTCATAGTCTGCTCTAACTTGGCCCCTCTCGACACCATATTACTCAGCAATATCCCTACTATCGGTAGCTTCAGGATGCGCCATACATCCTCCAGCGTCACCGTCATCTCCCCTGTCGGTAGATGAAATGTCAAAGTCTCTGAACTCCATCTCTCTATCAAGGCCATTAGCATCGCTCGATGCGCCCTCATCACTGACACCTCTAAAAAGTGCAATAACCCCGCATGATCTAAAGCCGCATGATCCACGCTGTCATCACTGCTACGGTCACTGTCAGTACCTCCGACCGTCGCTCATGTGTCCGTATCTACCCCAAACCCTGCATCCACACCAACCGTTTGTCAGTACACAATCTTCTCAGTTTTGGGACATCTTTTCCTTACCTCTTCATTTTTTTCTTTTTTCTTTTTCTCTCAGTGTTTTCATGGTCTCGTCTTTCTGGCCTCCCTTGTCAAACCTCTCTCCCCCCTTTTCCGAGGCAACTTCGCCCCAGATCGGGGAGCTCCACCCCTCCCCTCCTCGGGTGGTCCGGCTTGGGGCGGTCCGCCCCGGTGCGGCGTGTTCGCCCCATGCCAGGGTGACCTCACCCCAGCTTAGGGGTGCTCTCCCCGCGGCCAGGGCGTGTCCACCCCAGCTGGTAGCGGCTCCGGGCAGCCCCCACCAGGAGCCCCACCTGGCTGTGTGGTGTGCTGCTCGGGGTGGCTCCACCCCGCAGCTGGCGCGTGTCCGCCCCAGGGGTGCATACGCCCCTCTGTGCGGCAGCGCACCCTCTTTCCCCCCTTTTTTTCCCCCCAAAAAAAAATCTACCATTTCCCTCATTTTTTTTCCAAATTCCCCAACTACCCATTTTCCTATTCCACCCCGCCCACCAAACCCACATTTTACATTTTCCTTTATTATCTTAAAAACATGCTAAATGTTTAAAATATATAGCACGGGTTTTTTTTACTCACCTTGCGGGGCACCGCGAGGTGGGTCCAGCGTCTCCGCAGGTCATCTGCTCGGTGAATAATCTTCGTATCATAATCCCACAACATTGTTGCTCCGTATTCCCTCCCCCTTCTTTACCCTTTTCTCAAATTGCTACAGTCATAATGAGACAAGGTAATTATTCAAATTACCTTTTAACCCCTCTTTTCCCCCCTTTTTCAAATAAAAGGTATTTTTTACCTTTTATTTAACTTTTATTTTTCCAACTAATCCCCTTCATTCCCAGAGCCGCCATTTACAAACCGTACGTCCAATCAACTCCGTTCAAAAGTCAAAATTGCTTAATTTTTTCCCTCTATCCAACGGTCTCCTCCATTTCTTTCTATCGAGAAGTCGTTCGGGGCCCCCTTATTTCTTCCTCAACTTCCCTCTCGAGGGGGCATACCCTATCATTTTCTTCCATCCATTTGAGGTAGGCACTGGGGCATCCCTCTCCTTTTTTTCCTCCTCTTAGATAGCTCATTCAACCTCTTTCAGGTTGGGGCATCAATCCCTATCACTTTCTTCACCCCCAACATTTTATGTTTCTTCGAAACATTGTTATTTTAACAATATTTCGAAGAGGGGCAAAATGTAGACACCCAAATTTGATCACTCCCATATGATCAAATTTATCTCTTTATTCATCAATTCTGTCAATATTAATTTTTTTAATTAATATTACACTTCCCACATAAGACTCTTAAAGTATTTAATTTAATAATTAAACACTTTATCTGGTGCCTTTCTCCTCTCTAAATTAAATAAATACACCAATTTATTTAATTTAGTCATTCTAATCTTTTGAATTAAAAATAATTTAAAATTCTTCTTTTCTCCCTCCTTGTCACATCCTCCATAATCCATCTCTAATTTGAATTAATTTAATTAATTCATAATTAGGGTGTGCATCCTCTTAATCAAAGATTAATGTCACATCCTCCTACATTTACCACTTGCCACTAATCTTCCATTGATTATCATAATCAAGTATTTGCACAACTTTAATCAAAGTCATTAACCACTTTTAGCACCACTTTTTAGTCAATCTTTCCATTTCTCTTTTTTGGGCATTGCCCCTCTTTCCCATGAGAATTTTTAATTCTCATTTATTCATCCTACGTCTCTCTCCTCCCCATGTGAATTTTTAATTCACATTTTGTCTTTCCAAGGCTTCTAAAAGGTTTGACATGTCACCTCATGCACATGTGACCAATTCCCACCTTTTTGGAAACCCTCTCTTATCCATTAGATTCTCCTATGAATGTGAATTTTTAATACACATTTATTTCTCCAACCTCTTTCTCTGTTCCCATGGAGATTTTTGAGAAATTCCAAAATTCTTCAAGTGTCATTTTCACTCCCACTTAGGGATAAGAAGTTCCTTTTTAAAGAAATCTTCTCACTCCCCAAGGTACTTGGAAGGTACTTGTCCTTCCTCCACATCATGTACCTCCCTTCCACATCACCTACACATCATCTCATTTTTAGCCCTTTCACATTCCACATGTCAAAATGTGAGGGCTTGTGAGTTCTCAACTCACCTTAGCCCTTCATCTTGACTTTGTTGGATAAATCCCAACCATTGAATTCTCTAGAGAATTCAAGATCCTCTATAAATTCCCCACCCTCTAAGACATTTTTAACACTTAGCCATTTTGCAACAAAATGCTGCCATTTTGTATACTCATCTAGCCATCAACATTCATCCATTTGCATCTACATTCAAGCATATAGTCAAGACTTGCATTTAGCCATATCAAGAGCCATAAAGGAATATACAAATCAATCCAAATCAAGGGCCAACCAAGGAGTTTCAGCTGCAAAAAGGGAGGTATATCCATTTGTCATCATTTACACTTTTCCTCTTTGCATTTATAAATTTCTTAGGTTAATCTTGAGGTATTTCATTTTTTTTTCCATTGCATTTTAATTGCTTAGAAAGGGTTAGACATTTTGGATATCACAATATGAAATAATTTTGATTAAAGTTACTAAAATTACCAACAACTAATACTAACAATGGAGTTACAATTTTACCTTAAGTGGGCCCTTGCTTGGGGTGAAAAATACTCTTTACTCACAAGATTTTAATCAAATCTCCTAGTTATTCTTTTAGATGACATTAATTGAACTAGAAAAATACCTTATTTGAATTCATAAATAATACAAATCATTGGTAGAAAATATTTGTTTTCTATTAAACAATTTTTTTTGAATATATAGACCTGTTATAATTATCCTTAACTATCAAGACTCTTAACAACCTAAGCTATATGTGTCAACTCATTCCTAAGACATATGAAGAGGACTTTTTTATTTCAACAAAAAACACAAATAGAAAAAACACCGTAATTAAACCTTCAAGGTGTGAAATCCTAATACAACTTTCCAAATATAAAAAAAAAAATATAGATGTGCAAACAAAATACATGACTTATGCAATCCTTGCTAAATAATCGCTACATCCTTTGTCACTATCTATCAATGGCTAAATTTTCTCTTATTTTTCATGGAAGACATTATAGTTGATGATGAGTTGTTGCTGATTAAAATCATAGTTGCAAGAACTAACTCCTTTAATTGTGAGCATTTTCTCCTTTAGCTTTGGGTACCTATTCTATCAATAGCAAATAGTCATTCTTGCAATTGCAGGCTCATAACATGGGTTCATTATCTTGCTACATGAAGGGTTATCTTTTTTCCATAATATCTCTATACTAAAATCAACAAAATCAACATAATATAATACTATATTTTGAGAATAATTATGAAAACACATAATTATTTATCAAGAAATTATATACAATTTTTAGTTCTTTAAACTTTAAATATTAATATAAAGTCTTAGGTATTAGATGAAATTGTTCAAGGAAAAGTTATATGAAACAAGAAATAAAGATAAGAAGTAAGAGCAGTTGCATGTCCCATCACTCCCCCCATTTTATAGGTTTTTTTTCCTTCAAGAAAACTAATGCCTTTGGTTTTACTATTGTGCCACCACCTTGTAGTCCTCTTGTTCTATGATCCCTTCCTCCTATCTGAGATAGAACCCTTTTTGAGCTTTGAGGCATGCCCACCTAGCATTTTCATTAGTTGCTTTGAATGATATTTGCCCCTACCAATGTGATATTGGGAACCAAACTAGGGGATGAAATATAAGAGACAACCAAGCAATCCCATATATAAAGACCATTTTGATATACATGTGTGCCCTATTTATTTTTCCTATGTAGTTGTATATAGAGTGGGGTTCCTTTCTCCTTACCTCCATGGTTAACTCACTACATCTAATCTTTGAGAAATCTAATATTGCCTTACCATTTTGGGTATCCAATGTTTTAAACATTATATAGTTTGTTGTTTTGTTCCCAAAGATCCTTTGTTCTACCTCAAGTCTTTCTATTAATTTGAGCCAATCCTCTACTAACTTGGTATATTTTGCGTCACCCCTAATTCTTAAAGGAATTGACTTTTCCCACTCATTATAATGTTGCAGTTGAATACCCATATTATAATTCTTGATGATGGATGTCAGAGCTTTGATCTAGACTACAAACAATAACGGGTTCCATTTTTTAACGAACAATACTACCAATTTGTTCAAGTAAAATTCACAGAGTTGACTTTGTAGTTGTGGGGTGAATTATTGATAAACAAAAAATTCTTGGTTCTAGTCATAGAGCTAAGAAGGTCGCAATATATTTGCATAAATTGAAAACTTAAAAATTATTCTCAGAGGAACAAAGCATACACTCAAGCTAGTGATCTACACCTTATAATCTGATTTGTAAGCCCAACCATCTAGTCCACTTTTCTTTTTAATTTTTTCTTTTTTGTGCATCTTTATCCTTGATTTATTTTTCAAAATTATGTTTCATCTCTTAATTTTCTTCTACCCAAGTCCTTTTCATTACCAACATATCCTATGTCCCTTCCCATAATATAAGTCCAAAGGATGACCATGTTGTTTTTAGAAACATTATATGAGAATTAGCTTGTTGTTCAAGCCTTATTTAACTTTTATTAATCTTTGTAGTGGTAATCTAGGCTAGCTTATCTAGCCTAGTCCCTTGTTGTTGGTAGGTTTGAACTTGCTTCTCCAAATACTCTATTTTCTTTAGATCCACCTACATCTTTTCAACCTATTTCTTTGTTTCTATCATTAATTCTTCTTCATGACTCGTAAGAGGGAATTGATTCAATATGATACCTAGAGTTGCTAGGGGATTCAAAGTATTATATCCTCACAATTATTTCTTCTCTTTCAAATTCTACATCAAACTCAAGAAAACCCATGTTTGACTTTGTGGGAATCTTTCCTAATGTAACCCCTCTTTCCCTAAGGTGGTGTGAGTGCCTTGGAGGATTGATAGATTTTTTCCTTTGGTGTTCGAGAGGAGTATAGAGTTTTTACTTGTTTCTTAAGTGATTGTGAGGGAGGATTATCATGTATTACATGTGATTGTGGCATTACAAAAGGAATTTCAAATGGTACAAACTATGTGTCTTGTGTTACATGTTGTTCAATGGGGCCACATGTAGGTGAAACAATGTGCCCAGAAGAAACTACATGTTCAAGGGAAGTTGCATGGTTGGAAGTTGTTGCATGTTGTGAGGTCTATCATGCATGTTTAATAATTGGGCTATGAAAAAGTGAGGTTACATGGCCATGGTAAGTTGTGTGTACCTCCTCTTCTTCTCATGTTTGTTCTTCCTCGTGTTGGGCCCTAATCTCCTTGAGGTTTCTTGAACCTCAAGCGTCTATTATGAGGGTTGATATTCATTCGATTCCTTATATTATCTAATTCCAAGAAATATTTCAAGGATAGTCTAGGAATTGAATGCACATACTTATCTTTATCACCATTTATATCAAACAATGATGCGATAGGGCAAATTGTTTTCCCAATGTGTCATCTATTGATATCCTTTTTAGCAAATGGAACACAAAATTTGAAATATTTCCCAACCATTTATGATGGAGGTGGCTAAGAAACTTAAAATGAATGGTGTACAAAAGTGATTATCTTCCCTCATAAGTTAAATATTTAATAATATACACAACAACTACTACCCATAACCAAGGTAATGAGAGATGCTTAGTGTCTTGTGAGGAAACATCAAATTATTCTCTTGGAAACATGAACTCATTCTTGGATTCTATGGCGTCCCCTCATTCTATAAATTATTCTCCTGCTATGGGCAACCCTAAAAATTATTCAATTGTTTCCTTTGAAGTGACCACTCATAGCCCTTTGACAGTGGCTTTGTTATTCAACAATGTCTTAGAAAATCGTTATTTCATCTCCTTATTAAACTCAACTAAGCACTAGAATTAATCCAACCAACTTTCCTATTGGAATATTGACATGTAGGTTTGTCATCTGATATCACCATGTGATCACCTAGCTCCCTATGGAGCAGATCCCCCCCATTTTATGACAATGCAACCGATTCTTTATTTGAAAAATATTTGCATGTTGATTCTCCACCTAAATAACCTTTATTTTGTACACTACAAATCTCACTTTTTATTTTTTATTTTACTACTACATCAATTGCTACTAGTATACATTCTATTGATTAAGCTTGGATATTTGTATATTGATTGTTCCTAAGGAAAGTGTAGTCAAGGATAATAATGATCATTAATTGACATGTACTTAAGAGTTAATTTCATTTTAATTTTTTTGCATGTGTAGTGATTATGGTGGATTTTTTTTTTATCATTTCCCTTCCCTACATGTAAAATTTGCATTTATCCTCAAATAAAAAATTAGGAAAGAGTATGGGTGATGTTGAAATATTTAAGACTTAATTAAAGCACTTACAAGAAAATAATGTTTAATAAATGTTATGCATTGATAATTATTAAAAAATATATTATCAAGTATGGGATCATGAGGAGTACCCAAAAATGTGGTTAATAAGATAGGTGATATGTTTCAAATGGATGAAATGATGGCAACACAAATTAACTGTTAATAGTGCATGATTGTTATAAGATTGTGCTACACGATATCCCATCATGAATTACAATGCCACAATTCAATTGATGTGATGTGTTGTTGTTGCTTTATTGATAGAAAGAAGTTACATGTTAATGGATGCAAGGTATAGACAATGGTTGCATCATAGTGATAATTATGCGCAAAAGTTATAGGTATAGAATTGAAGAGTTTTCATAGGCACAAAACGAAAGAGATTGTATAGATCCCTCTAATAGCAGTTGCAAGTGTAGCAACTATAGGTCCCTATGACAATGGTTGTGAGTTTAGCTGCTATAGGTCCCTCTAGCAATAGTTGTAGGTGTAGTTGCTACAGGTCCCTTGTATAGTGATTGTTGGTGCAATGATTATAAGTCCTTGGACAGTGGTTAAAAGTGTAGTTACTGTAGGTATATATGATAGTGGTTGCTTGTGCAACTATTACATGTATCTCAAAAAATGGTTGTAAGTATAAACACTACCAAAAAATAAAACCCAAATAAATTATACCTATAGCTGATGGAATTGCTACTTGGGTACAAATCACTTTTTGCAATTTTGTTTAATATCACCCTAGGCTTTTCACTATTGAATTGGAAGAGAGAAATCATACTTATAGGGCATCAATGAATAAGCATGATCTCATTCACTAATGTTTTGTGTTCATAAATTATTGATAGTTGCATATGTAGTGTAGCTCTAGGGCTTGGATCGCTAGTTTGTGTTAATTGTTGTAGGAAGATTTATTTATCCAATGTCTTCTCGTATAACTTTAAGTAGTGTTTGTTGATCATTAATGAAAATATAACAAGTTCAATAGTGGTCAACTTGACCACACCATTTGGATAAAATTCTCCAAT
This sequence comes from Sequoia sempervirens, assembly GCA_007258455.2. Classification (NCBI taxonomy): domain Eukaryota; kingdom Viridiplantae; phylum Streptophyta; class Pinopsida; order Cupressales; family Cupressaceae; genus Sequoia; species Sequoia sempervirens. The sequence goes on along the minus strand of VDFB02267561.1, from coordinate 136,425 downwards.
CTCATAGGGGCCCAATCATCTAGTTTGTAACTTCCTTTTGTGATCCTTATACCTGGAATCATATAATAATGCTTAGTCACCTTTTTGAAATTCCTTGGTTTTGATAAACTGGTTGTGCCATTTTATCCTCTATTTTAATAATCTCTATATGGTGAATTGATTCCTTTCTTAACTCATCCAGAGCATTGAGCTGCATGGTCCTAACTTCTTATCCTGCAGAGAGGTCTATCTCAAGTTGAGGCATTGTTCTTAGAGTCTTGTATTTAAAATCAATGGAAATTACAACCTTTTTTCCATAAACCAACTCATAGGGTGTAAACCGGGTTTTTTTCTTCCATGTCATTTGATATTCTTAGATTGCTTCAAATAATCAAGCTACCTAGTCCTTATAGTGCAATTCTATATAGTCTTTGTCAAGATAACCTCTATTTCTATATTTGTAACTTCCACTTGACCATTAGACTATGGGTGGTAAGGGTTGGACTTCCTATGCCTGAATTCACTTTCCTTGATTATAATTACAATCAAATCATATGTAAATTATGGGCCTTGGTTAGTGACAATATCTCTAGGCACCTCATAATGTGTAAAAATAGCTTCATACGTATATGTTGCTGCCTTTCTATCTTTTGCATGTCATAAGACTTTAACTTCAACCCACTTTTTCAAATAATTTATACATACCTAAATATATTCCTTCTAGTTAGAAGGAGGATCAATTGGGTTGATGAAGTAGATACTACATTTTTCAAAAGGTGCCAACACCTACTGTGGTTCTAGGGGCATCTTGCCACTCCTGTTTGGATAACCCATTTACTAACATTGGTCACATCTCTTTGCATAGTGGATTAAATTATTATGCAATTTGGCCAATAATAGCTAGGTGTTAAAACATTAAGTTATGTTCATTTGATGGAAAAGTGTCCCCCATAAGGCTCATAATGGCAGGCATGTAAAATGTCAAAAAATTCATCTTCATTTATTCACCTATGCATCACATTATCAAGTCCTATATAGAAGAGGTAACCAACTATCAATGAGTAAGAGAGACTTCTCTCCACCAAATTTATCTTTCCCTTGAAAAAAAATGTAGAGGTGTTCTTCCTATAACCAAATAGTTTGCCATGTCTTCATAATAGGGGATCCACATAATCAATACAAATAGGTGCTCATCTAGGAAAGAGTCATCAATAATTAGATCACTATAGCAAAGGTTAATATGGAAAGAAAGTCGACAACCACATTTGTCTTTCTAGATTTTTCTATAATGGTGATGTCAAATTCTTATAGCAATAATAACCATTTAACTAGCTAATCACTAACTATTGGTTTATTCATTAAATACTTAATAGTTTCATGGTTGGTATGGATAAATATTGGGTAGCCTACAATGTAATGCTAAAACTTATTGATAACATAAATTACCGCTGGAATTTCTTTATTAGTGATATTATAATTAAGCTTGGTTGATTAGAGATTTTTGCTGATATGATACATGACATATGTTGGAGTACAAGACCATTGAGAGTGGGGGGGGGTGAATCAGTGGTATAATGAGGAACCAAATTTATTAATTAACTCACTCAAGTATTATGCAAAGAGATCCATTGAAAACACTTCAAACATTAAAGGTATTGAATGTTGAGTGAGTCATAATGATATGAAAATCAGAACATGATACTTGAACAAAGATGAAAAGATGACCTGTCGGACACAATATGACAAACCACCAAGAGGAGACATAACACAAGTATTATGCGTGGAAAACCCTAAAAGGGTGAAAAACCACTCTAAAAATAAACTTTATTAAGCCACATTGGCCAAAAACCTCACTGGTTACATTCTAAGCCTCACTAGCAACACCTCACTGCTATCAAAAACCTCATTGGTTACATTCTATGCCTCACTGGAAACACCTCACTGGTATCAAGTTATATGCCTCACTAGCAACACCTCACTGGTATAAAAAACCTCACTAGTTACATTCTATGCCTCACTAGCAACAACTCATTGGTATCAACCTCCAAAGAAACAAATAAAAATTAGAGGGTTATTCTGTTTCAAGACAATCCACTATTCATGTGATTTATCTCTACATGAATAATTCAACAAACACCATCTCCCCTATTTACACATACAAACTTTCAAGATATAACTCTTATTGAACAAGAATCTCCTTATTTCATCAAACACAAACTATGCTACACATCTGGTTTGTCACTAAAAAAAGAAGAACAATACAAAGACATTGACTCTTTATTACATTTTCAACTGCAAACATGTGAACATTTTCACATAAATAACTAACTCAATCCTAAAAACAATACATTTTGTTTCAGCCATAAAAAAAATACACACACTAATGGCCAAATGCACGTCAACCTCAATTCTCATCACCTACCCATTGGAATTCAAATAGACTTTAAATGTGATTCGTTGAACTTTAGTTTGGTGCCTTCATGGTGACCATTCATCATTGCTTTACAAAACAGTTACACGCACATACATGCAAATATCTATCAAATTGAAGCCTTGGGAAATAGTTGTTAATAATGTTTAAATAAGAGCCTTTGATCTCATACTCCCGCCTCTTCACCAAACAAATAAAGACCATTGATATTTCTTTAAGCAAGGCAACCTATTGAGCATGTAAAGAGGGGCCAATACCCAATGGTTTTGAAAACCTCAAACAATGACTTAAGTAACTTTTGACCTGCTATTATAAGTCACCTTTCAAATATAAGAAATAACATTTTATTCACCTTGCATAATGAACATAAGGAAAAATTTCATTAGGGTTTTAGAATAAGCTCCCAACCAATTAAGAGACCATAATCAAATTCAAATACCCTTATAAACTTGAAGTTAAGTGATTACTTTATGGCCTCTGATATTAACCATATACCTGAACCTTATAAGAACACTAAATGAAAATCTCAACAATAAACTCTACTCACATCACTAACTTTTAGCAACCATGTCTTTATGAAAACATTCTTCCATTGAATATCATCTTAACACTTGACTAAAAGTTCTATGAATGAAGACTTCATGAATGAACACCAACTCTATCCATCTCACCATAGCTCTGAATGATCAATAATCTGTACTTTGCATTTTGCATCATCCAATACCTTTGTATTAGTACCACGAAATGACCAATACCTAAAGATAAATCATGAGAAGAATGAACAACTATCTCCAACCTTGTCTATCCTTTGCAAAACCATCCACTGAATACCTAACTTGTACCTTTTACCTTTGACATCAATTGACATCAATGAAATTTTTTTGACATCAGGGACAAATCAAACCAACAACATATTCCAATGTGCCTTATTTTTATCCCAACATGACCCCTATAGAAAATAAGAGGTATATACATGAATATAGAAAGGGATGGTCTAGTTTGGTCCTCTTAACATAGGTGTCATTATTAGGGAGTTCTTAAGAGATTGAAAGGCTTCTTGGAAAGCCTTTGACCAATCAAATTCAACATCCTTAGAGCGTAGGAAAAATAAGGGAGCTACTATTTTGATAAATTATTTGATAAACCTTTACTTATAATGTTGTCACATGAAATTTCACCTTGTTGAGCACGAAGCTCAGCATTCCAATGACACAATGGAAACAACCTCAAGGTGTGGGACCTTGCACGAATGAGGTCGAATCTCCAAAGAAGCTCAACTTCCACCTAAATGCAAAGGGATACATAATGAATGAAGATCACAATTTCAGCTTGAAAGGGATAGGCTCTTTTAGAGGATTTGTTTTTGACAAAGGCAAATTTCTGTGATGTTCCTCTTTTTTCAACCAATCTCAAGTACATATTGTAAATATTTTTGCTTTCCATGAAGTGCTTTGCACAACCTACATTCTCCTTAAGGGAATATATGTTCTAGTTTCCATGCTTTCCTCCAAGTGTAGTTGCACATGTTTTGTTTTTCTCTAAGAAGGCCCAGTTGTTGAAGTTTTACCCTCATGACTCCATTCCCAATGGACCGATAAGGCCTCTGGATCCCATGATTATTAGGAAATCATCTCGTAGAAGTCACCATTAATGTTGTCATTTCATGCCCCCCTTTGGTGACCCATCATTGATATCCGATCTGAGAGATTCCTCATGGACCATCTTGCATGTTTGTTCCTTGAAGGTTTCCTAATTTTTTCCAAGTCCCAAAATTTTGGGTTTTTGGGCTGTCTCTTACTTGCTTCCTTCATGCCTTCTCCATTGCTTGTTCTCACTTTCATTCTTTTCTTTGAAAATTCTGCTAAGTGTCAATTTTTTTAGGTTTCGGCCTTTGGCCTTACCCGTTACCCCTTATCATCCCTCTTCCCTTTCCTCTTCCCTCTTTCCGCCTTTCTTCTATCGGCCTTTGGGTGTCAGAATTTTTGCTTACATCTACCTCTTACCTTTTTTACTTCGCAAGGCGTAAGCCTTCGGTTTGACCTTCGACTTTCGAAATCACTTTCTTTTTCACCCTTATTCTTCCATTTCTTCTTCCCACTAATGCCTTGATTTGAAATTCGACTAAGTGTTGAATTTTTGAGTTTCAGCCTTCGGCCTTCCCCTTTACCTCTTACATTTCTTTGGTAAGAGGCAACTCATCTCCCTTACCTCTGATTTTTAAAGGTAATCCTCCTCAATTACCCCCAACATTTTCTTTGGCCTTCGTGGTTCCTTCTCTTTTCTTCTAAGCATGCGGTAAAAGGTACGCTTGTAGCCTGACCTTTCGATGGCTCGACGTCGATGTGCATAGGTATGAAGTAAGTGGTAAGGACGATGCTTGAAATATGATAGCTCGACGCCCAACCCCCAACGAAGATGCATTTTTGGGGCTCTGGACCATTTTTTTAATGCTTGTAAAGGCTATTTTTCAGGCCTGATGCCTCGACCATCCTGCATTTTGATGTGTTTTCTGGGCGACCTTTTTGAGGCTCAATTTGAATTTTGAGCACCCAGATCTGATTCTTGAGCTTCAAGGGCAACATTTATTGCATCCCTTACCTTATGTAGGTGGATTTCATGGGCGCCCATTCCCATTTATTGCTCTTTGTTGACTTCTTGGTGGATCTATGCCCTAATCACATCTTTCATGGATGGATCAAATCTTGCACACCACAGGCTTTATTGCTAACCTTGGTTAGGGTTAGGGTTCAGTTTGTGTTTCTCAGTTATGCTTGATCTATAAAGGAAAAAAATGTATTCATTTTTAGGGTTCTTCATCTTTTGGATCCTCTAGGGTTTTTCTTTGAAAGACTTACATTTTTGCATCCCTGTTATTGTAAAGATTGGCTTTTTTTCCTCTACATCAATGGAATCGATTAAGCTTTCCTCTTCTTAACTCTTTTATGTTTGAGTAGGTCATTACCTTCATATTTGAGTGTTTGTTTGTGTTTTCATGCATTCATGTTTGAGTTTAATTGTTTATAGCTACTATGTTGAGAAAATCTCTTTCCTTCTAGTGCTCTGTCAAACCCTAACCTCCATGTTTCTCTCTGATAATTGACCAAAAAAAGAGTTGCTAAAATCCCCTTGCTCCTCTTCAATGATGTACTATGCAATTGTGTCCAAGAAGAAGCAACCTTTTCATCTTGGTGTATCACCTCCATTTTCCTTTCATGTTCTCCCTTTTCCTCGTGAGCTGTTAGTGGTAGGATTTCATGTGTTGGGTTGGACCAACACATTGCATTGGGATTGAAAGAGGAAGCCGACCTTCTCTAGAGATTCAACCTCATTCATGCAAGGTCCCACAACCTTGAGGTTGTTTCCATTGGGTCATTAGAACACTAAACTCTTGTTCAATAGGGTGCAGTTTTATGTGACAATTGTTTTATGAGTGTCTTGTTTTGTTGCAAAAAAAAGTTGAAGATGAAACTATGTTGTAGCAACAAGACATTAAAAAGGTAGAGAAATATGATATGGTAGAGGAATCAGTCCTCTCATTTGATGCCCTTGTTTTTTTGAAGATGAGGATAATAGATCAACTATGCCTACATTAGTTGAAGCCTATGAACAACTTGGTTTGGGCTTGATGGTGGAAGACAACTCCATGGTTTTGGAGCAGCATCAACATACATGTTTATATCCTATTATTGTGGATGAAGATCCCCAATCTATTGAGGTCTAAAATTTTGAGATAGAGGACCTCTTTTGGGATGTTATAGAAACCTTTTGTTTAGGTTTAAATGCCAATATTTCACCCCCAAAAGAGGAGATTTGTGAGTAGTAGTATAAGAGTGAAGAAACAACAGAGGAAGTGGCAACCATTATATGCCACAAGTTTGATTTTGTTGAAGCTTGTTGCAAATAAAGAATTAAAATAGAGAGACAACTTGAAGAATTCAGTTCTTCACTTGAAGTGTCTCACAAATCTGAGGTATGTGCTGATGAAGTGTGCATCAATACAAGTAATCATGAGGTTTGTTGGTTTTTTTTGGTCCCTGAATGTAGCAATGTTGAATATGAGGACTTCATTCAAGATGAATATGTGACCTTTGGAATTAGGGATAATGTGATAGAGTTAGAATGCTTCACATGGAACCAACACGCTAAAAAATCCACCATTGAGTAGCCACACATTCGTTGGGAGAGTGATGCTCCTGTTGCTCAACTTGATTGTATGCCCGAGCTTCAAAGTTTCTCATTTGAGGCACATGAAGAAGAGATTCCTTGTGTAGATAAAAAAATTATATTTGGCATTTTGTACATCATCATGTCAGCTGGAAACTTTTTATTTTTATTTCAGTTCATGCAATAAAGAGGTCAGCAGTGATAGTATTGGCCTATCCTTTTGTGAGGCAAGTTCTCTTCCCTCTACAAAAGGTTTGTTCTTGGATGCTGACTTGTCTTCAAAAAAGTTCACCCCTGCTACTATATGTTCACTTGAGGCACCAGTGATAGATGAGTCTAACACTTGCATCATATGGTTTCCTTGCAATGGAAAAATTTATAGTGAGGCAATCCTTCACCTTGCAAGCATTTTATGCATTTCCATGCATGTTGGTAGCAGTTTTTAGTGGTTGTAGCTGGGTGACACCTGCAACTAGGGTTTGAGGGAGATCAATGCCTTCAAAAGGTTCATCTTTGATAGAGGAAAGCTTCCATTCTTTTCTTTTTGTTAGCTTAGTGTACATATTGTAAAAATATTGCTTTCCATGAAGTGCATTTGCACACCCTACATTCTCCTTAAGGGAATGTATGCTCTTAGATTTCGTGCTTTTCTCCAAGTGCAGCTGCGCATGCTTTGTTTTGCTTTGAGGAGGCCCAAATATTGAAGTTATCCCCTTCATGACTTTGTGCCCAATGGACCAATAAGGCCTCTGGATCCCATGATTAGCAGGCAATCATCTTGCAAAAGTCACCATTAATGTTGTCATTTCATGCCCTCCTTTGATGACCCATCACTGATATCCGATCTGAGAGATTCCTCATGGGCCATCTTGCATGTTTGTTCCTTGAAGGTTTCCTAAATTTTGCTAAGTCCTAGAATTTTGGGTTTTCGAGTTGTCTCTTACTCACTTCCTTCATGCCTTCTCCATTGCTCCTTCTCACTTTCATTCTTTTCTTTGAAAATTCAGCTAAGTGTCAAATTTTTGGGTTTCGGCCTTTGGCCTTACCCATTACCCCTTATCATCCATATTCCCTTTTCTCTTCCCTCTTTTCGCCTTTCTTCTATCAGCCTTCGGGTGTCAACCTTTGTGCTTACATCTTACCTCTTACCTTCTTTACTTTGCAAGGTGTAATCCTTTGGTCCGACCTCCGACGGTCCGAGGTCCGACCTTTGAAATCGCTTTCTTTTTTTCCTTTCTCCTTCCATTTCTTCTTCCCACCGATGCCTTGATTTGAAATTTGACTAAGTGTTGAATTTTCGGGTTTCGACCTTCAACCTTCCCCCTTACCTCTTACCTTTCTTCGGTAAGAGGTAACTCATCTCCCTTACCTTCGATTTTTAGAGGTAAGCCTCCTCGCTTACCCCCAACATTTTCTTTGGCCTTCACGGTTCCTTCTCTTTTCTTCTAAGCGTGCGGTAAGAGGTACACCCGAAGCTCGACCTCTAATGGCCCGACGTTGATGTGTATAGGTATGAAGTAAGTGGTAAGGCTGACGCCTGACATCTGATGGCCCAACGCCTGACCCCCAATGAAGATGCATTTTGGGGCTTCAGACCATTTTTTATGCTTGTAAAGGCTATTTTTTGGGCTCGAAACCCCAACCATCCTGCGTTTCGACGTGTTTTCTGGGTGACCTCTTTGAGGCTCAATTTGAATTTTGAGCACCCAGATCTGATTCTTGAGCTTCAAGGGAAACATTTATTGCATCCCTTACCTTCTATAGGTGGATTTCATGGGCGCCCATGCCGATTTATTTCTCTTTGTTGACTTCTTGGTGGATCTATTCCCTAATTGCATCTTTCACAGATGGCTCAGATCTTGCACGCCACAGGCTTCATTGCTAACCCTGGTTAGGGTTAGGGTTTGGTTTGTGTTTCTTAGTTATGCCTGATCTATAAAGGAAAAAAATGTATTCATTTTTAGGGTTCTTCTTCTGGCTCCTTTGGGGATTTTCTTTGGCAGACTTGCATTTTTGCATCCCTGTTATTGTAAATATTGGATATTTTGCCTCTACATCAATGGAATTGATTAAGGTTTCCTCTTCTCAGCTCTTTTATGTTTGAGTAAGTTATTACCTTCATATCTGAGTGTTTTTTTATGTTTTCATGCATTCATGTTTGAGTTAAATTATTTATAGTTGCTATGTTGAGAAAATCTCTTTCCTTCCAGTGCTCTATCAAACCCTAACCTCCATGTTTCCCTTTGAGAATCAACCAAACAAAGAGTTGTGAAAATCCCCTTGCTCCTCTTCAACGATGTATTGTGCAATCTTGGCCAGGAAGAAGCAAGCTTTCCATCTTGGTGTATCACCTCCATTTTCCCTTTCATGTTCTCCTTCTCCCCTTTCCTTGTGAGCTGTTAGTGGTAGGATTTCATGTGTTGGGTTGGACCAACACATTGTATTGGGATTGAAAGAGGAATCCAACCTTCTTCAGAGATTCAACCTCATTCGTGCAAGGTCCCACAACCTTGAGGTTGTTTCCATTGTGTCATTAGAACACTGAACTCTTGTTCAATAGGGTGCAGTTTTATATGATAACACATAAGTCAATGAGTTGTAAGCTTTCCATGGTTTCCTTGGTCATGATGTTTATGGTAGCACCTATATCAATCAAAGTGTTTCTAATAAGGGTGGTATTGATGTGTACATCCATAATTGGGCTACTCAGATCTACATATTTTGGAACAACTATGTTGCCCAACATGATATTGTCAAGTTGTCCAACCACTTGAATAGTTTGCAAGTACTTACAATTAATTTTTGTTTTATTTAAATATATTCCCTAACAAATTTAATGTAAATAAGTACATCTTTAATTACCTAAAATAAGGGAATTTTAACACAATTTTTTAAATTTCCCAAGGGATTCAAACTCAGGCTCAGATTCACATTTTTATGTATTTAATCTCTCCAAGAATGGAGGTTCTTTGGTCATGAATTCTACTCATGATAGAGCTCTCTCAAGGTGCTCATCTTGATTATTCAATTATGGATTAGCGTCACTAGAAGGTTCTTCATCTAAAAATTCCGTGATGAGTGGAGAGGTTGGTCTAGGGAATTTAATGAAGATCATTTGAAGGATGCATCTATGTTTCTAAACATAATGCATAGATTCAAGGAATCACAAAATGATTGGACCAAATTAATAAAGGGTTTTGATGCTGAGCTGGACACCTTGGTGCATAAGATAAAGATGATTCCCACACCTCCCAATGAGGAACTTAATGGGGTCCTTTTTAGTTTTCTAGATCATTCCAAAAGGGAAAATGATGTAGGATGAGTTGTAATGGAAGAGGATCTAGTTTGAAGTCAGTGCTAAATATGCTTTTAATGCAAAAGTGCCATACCCAACTAGCTCACCTAGGGCCTTGTGCCTAGGTTGTTATTTGAAATTTTGCATTAAATGTAATATGGGCTGCCATAATATAAACTTCCCTAGCTAGGATGAATTTGGGCCTTTGGTTAGAAATGAATCTTAGCCTTTCATTTTGTATTTGAAAATCTATAAAAGGCATAGCCTTTTTCATTGTAAAGAGAGAGAACTTGTAATTGTTATAGAAATACTATCAAAATTAATACACAAATTCATCTTCATGAATTATTTTATGTTTAATTTTGAATGTTAACATGGTTGCATGTGTCTGCTCAAGATTTATCTTTTAAAATCAGTTTAGTTAAATTAAAGTTTTATTGGAGTTGATATTGATGGAGTTTCAGGTTCATACTATTTGACTCTTACTGATTATAAGTTTCAATGCATGGTTAGTATGAACCATTCTATGTTTAAGTTCAATTGAGAATTTTTGATTAAATTGCATTGATTTAATGGGTTTAATGAGTGATTCATGATCTAAAAATTTTAAGATTTCCATAGAAGATTGCATCTATTTTGTGTAGTTGTGTTAAATTGGTAAAGCCAAATCAAGTTCTATGGAGCTTTTCTATTGATTCCAATTGATTTTTAGCTTAGGTAAGATTAGGTTCTCTAATCCACATCTTTTGCATTTTATTTAAAAATTTGGGCTAGTTTAGGAAGAAAAGCATCACTTTAAATTGCCACAGTAGATATTAAAAGTCATTTTCAAATTGCAGATCTAAAAATACATCTAGGGTTTTGGACCATTTTCAGACTTCACAAACCCTTGTCCTCAGAGTTCTAGCTTAAAATTTTAAGGACCCTTGTTAAAATAGAAAAAAATTATCCATTGAGTCATTTTATGCAAATTCAAGACCTGACAATCAAAGTCTTAGGGTTGTTTTTTGAAGTTTCTAAAGATATTTTTTATTTCAAGAGACATGGTACTCTATTACTTTGTCTGTGTTACAAATGTGCAGAAACACTTGTCAATAGTTTCTTTTATTTTTTTCTTATTATAAGGATTTATTATTGTATATTGTAATCAATTTAGATGTTTTTCCATATCAATACAACTCTTAAGGTTGCAAAGAAAATCAGTTACTTTTTTCTCTCTTTTGTGATAAGTGTTTTGGTTGCATGTGATTTTTGGGAGCTATAGGGTTGAATAATCAAATTCAACATATTTCTTATGACACGTTGCAACATACATCATAATTTGATCAACAAGTGTAAATCCTTCTTACATCCCTCTTATACTTCGTAGATGCTCTTACATTTATAGTGTGGGAGGCCCAACTTTTGGAGGCCATAAATTTTAATTTGGGAAGCTAAATAGGCCCTTTTTTATAATTGAAGATTTCAAATAGGTCCATGCCTCATAAATATATTGCTCTAGTTAAGACTCATTTCAATTTTTTAAGGGCTAAATAAACCTTTAGAGCCCTAAACATTGCATTTTTGTGTTTTATAAACCCAAAATTATATATTTTTTATTCTTAACATTAGGATGAAAGGTTGATACATCTTTCCTAACAAGAAGAAAGTGGAGAAAAAATTTGAGAGACATGATAGCTAAGATGGTCTCCCAAGTGATTTGCTACATTGATATTATTAAGTACTATCCAAAAATATTGAAGATAATATGAGAATGAAAGGGTGAAATATTGATATTGGCTAATAATTTGATCATTAAAGACTTCCCTTTCACTTGGGATGATTTAAGAAAATCTATCTACACTACAAAAAGCTACCAATAAATTTTGGCTCATAATGTGAAAGAAGCATTTTCTTTGCATAATCTTCCTAGCAATCTTGAGGTAGAAGATTTTATCATTCATTAGTCTAGAGATAGCTTTAGACGTATATATTATTGTAAATTTGATCATACACAAGGATTTCTTATTTGTACCAAAATATCTTTGCCACTTGGTGGGACCCCTGTAAATTGTATTTTCTAAAGAGAGTACAAGTGTCATATCATATAAATTTTCCTTTCTAGCTTCTATTTATCAAAAGGATAGTAAAGTCTAAATGGTGGTGAAAACTTGCTTCAATTAGAATCAAGATAGAATCTAGTATGATATTTTTTGTGTAATCCATATATGACCATTAATAGAAAATCAAGGTAGGCATAATTCATGATGTAAGAAAGATAAACAAATTTTATTAACTTGCTAAGCATCAACTAGCATACACCTCAAGTTTTTTTATTTATTTATAGAACAAGCTAACCACCTTCAGCGTATGGTAAATAATTGGCTATATTTTATTTAGGTTGTGTTCAATTTGCAAGAAAGAAGAAAGAAGAATTAGTTAAAAAAGTCACAAGATTCTATATTTTTATAAGATCACTCTAAATTATGAATGGTCCCTTTTTATTTTTCCCAATGAGGCCTCATAGTTCCTATCCTTAATCACCTCAATATCTCTCTCAAGATATTTTGTTATCAGGTTCTCATTGTAATAATTGAAGCTATCTCTTAGAACCAACACATAGATGAATTTATTGATTGGAAACACCTAAGGTGCATACCCTTTTTAAAGGCACTAGTAAGTCTACATAGGTATCAACAACCCTCCATTGAGAGCTTGGATTTATTTACCCTTGACTATAATAGGTTATCTTGGAAGTTATTGGATTAAGAAGACATCTTGGGCTTTGTCACCCTAGCAATGAGCTCTCTTTGTGTAAACCAAACTCCTAATAAATTTTTATAGAGCTTTGTCATTAGGGATGCCAAGTTTGGTCACTCATTTAATTTCACCTCCATAAGCATTTCCTTTTTGTTTTGTTAGATCTCAACCTTTCATTGTGCAATGATTTTCCTCATGGATGGGAACTTGTGATATAAATGGATAAGGAAATATAGCCAATGGAACCTATCTAAACACAACTCTAGATTATTTAAAGCCTAATTCTACTTAAAAGGGCCATTTAGTGTCTAATTTTTTATGGAGCAAAGAATTGGACATGATTTATGTGTGAAAATATTTCTCACAGTATTGTCCATCTAGGAATGAATTGAAAGAATAAAAAATAACCTACATGAATTTTTAGGGTGTGACTTTGAACCCAATGGAAGATGGTTCTAAGATCTCAATATTTTGAGAAATATGTCCTCATGACTCACTAGAAGTATAGCGTGATTTTTGCACACACTCCCTCTGAGTAATTAGTGCTTATGTAGAAACATTCCTTCTATTCCTTCTAGATGATGCATCATTTAAGCCCTAAATCTCCCTTTTGATCCATGAGATTCCATTCTTCAAGTCTTAGATCATTGTTGTGACTTGTATGACTCAGTGTTCAATCCATATGTTTCGTGGTGTTTTCAAGGCTTTTCCTCAACCTCAATTCCATTCACAACTTGCTTTGTTATTTCAACTAAGTCATTGTTGGCCCTTTTTATAAATCATTTAGCGTCAAATTTTAACAAGCCAAAAACCTTTCTTGTTTGTAAGCCTTTCACTCACATGACCCTTACCCTCCTAATTGGTTTTGTAACCTTTTGTATGCTTTTTTTGACTTGGCAACAAAATTTTCCTATAGGCCATCCATTGTCAATCCAATGACATATATAGTTTTATTCAAATCATTATAATCACAATGAATTTGAATCTTATATATCCTCATTTTAGATATTTTCTCTATCTTCACTATGTTGACATCCTTTATGATGTTCTGACTATTGATCTTGACAACGTATGATAATGTAGATCTCTTTGCATCACTTCCTTTATATGCTATCTAGCATAACCCCATGATGGGCCCTATTCTATTTGGCTAGCTCTCCTTTTTGGAAATAAAGTTTTTTTTCATAGAGTTCTATAAATTTTCTATATGTGTGCCTTCAAGAAAGTATATGAAGAGTTTCAAGAAAATATATTAGAATGTGTATTGCTCTTAAGGTTTTTTGCCACATGATTATAGATAACATCTCATGAAATATAATTAGTTGAATTTTTCCAAAAGAATAGGTTTATTGTTTGACCAAGTATAATCCAATCAATTTTTCTATTCAAATTATCCATCTATATTCTTACATGATATATCTAAAATTACAAATAACTATCTTTACAATCTATGGAATATGTGGAATCCTACAAAACAAACCTAATTTATTTCATGAAATACCTTACCAAGATCCAGTTTAATGGATTTCATCCATTTTTAGATATGTAAAAAGTAAACTTATTAAAATAAAGAGTTTTTTGGAAAACACAATTGAAATGTGTGATTCTCAAAAAAATCTAGTATGCTTCTAAAATAGGTGGAAATGGGAGCTCTAAAATAATATGAGGAGGTCCATTATTAAATGAGAATTAGTTGTAAAAGATATAGAAAGATGACTAAATTAGTTTTATAAAATTATAGTCTCGTTTTTATTTATTAAGATCTTATTTAAAAACCACAATATATAATAATGATGTAGACAAAGGGTTAGATATATATGCAATGGTAGTAGTTAATGTAAATATTTATCTTAAAATCTTTTTATTTTGTGAAGTAGAATTACCTTCCATTTACTTCACAAATTGAGATTGTAATTATTTGAAAATGATGATATTATATGGGATAAGAGATGTTCTTAAGGTGTTTCATATGTTAATCTCTAGCAAGGTTTAGAATGAAACGTGTTTTTAGTTAAAGTGATTACATTTACATGTAAAGATGTGTGACTCTTCATGTATATTGACATCTTTAAAAAGATAGAATTTTTTAATAAAATCTTTATAAAGATAATATTTTTTAGTTTTAAGATATTTTGTTATATTTTTGCATTTACTGTTTTGGGAATCATTGACTCTTGAATCTTAATTCACATTATCTTTCTTAATACTAATACTATACACATATATTGTTGCATTGCTAATAGTCTAAATGAAAATAATAACGTAAGAGCATTGACGTACTCTTCCAAGTAATACAATCAATCTTCTTACAAACATCATTCCTTATTCCTCTCAACATTTTCTTTCCACCATCAATTTCAACTAACCTCCATTCTATTTAAAAAATTGTCACCCAACCTTATGTTTTATTGTGGTGGGCCTTAAAACACAGCAATAATTAATTGTCGGAGGGCTCTTTGTGAACAAGCATTCACACCATTAGACTAAATAAATATCCATCCTTAACACTAAATTATATAAGAAATCAATATAAAATAAATAAATAATTAATTGAAATATTTATCCTCGGAAGCAAGAAAATTATGATTTACCAATATATATACGTGTTCCGTTTCGATCGGTGAAATAAACGTAGAAATATGATTAAATATAAAATTATTCCAAGCATTTCATATATACATTGTCGTCTAGTCCGGTTAGGATACCTGGCTTTCACCCAGGCGACCCGGGTTCAAATCCCGGCAATGGAAGTACCATTTCTTTTCCCGCTCTAAGTTTCCCTGAAAACGGACGTGCAGATCGAGAGATTTTGCTGTTTTTTTTTATCTTTTAAAAAGCAGGTTCAATATTTTAATATTTTATTATATACCTTTGATTTTACACGCCTAAATGCGAGGTGCGCAAGGATCATTTTTCTTTTATGGTCATTTTAATTTTTTTGTTTTAAAATTATGGATTTGAGGAAATACAAAAAAAATTACTTTTAAAAATTTAAGTTAGAGTGACATCTTTTATTAAGTCAATAGTGAAAATGGTGCTTTAACAAGAGATATTTAAGATTTTAAAGATAAATATTATGTAATTTTAAATTTTATAAAATTATTTATTATATTTTTAAGAAATTATAAAAATATATTTTTAAAGAATATAATTTTTTTTATTAAATAGGGTAAAATACTTTTGATTTGGAGATATGAATCAATGAGGTCATAATATAAATTCTTAACAATTACACCCCAATGGGGTTTGAATCTTAATGGGAAGAATAACAACACAACAACTTAACCATCACACCATACCACTATTAGCCTAAATAATATAGTTTTAATTTGTTTTGAAATTTATTTATTTATTGTGTAGTTTCTAATTTTATTTCAAAGATATTCTTTAGGAAAATTGGGAAGCTCTACTTAATGGGATCACCTAGTTATAAGTTGTTTTGACTTCATCTTATATTGGGTGTCTTTAAGAATCAAACTTGGATTTATATCAACATATTAATTTCATTAGTCTTTTTTCTAATGATGAATATGTTGATTACCTCATCCTTGACCATAAGGTCTACTTTGAGATTCATTAGACAAAACTTTTTTGTTAGATAAATTTAGTATTAGTTTGATTAATTATATTTTTGGCCTAGTACTAAGTATTGAATTAAAAAAATATAAAACTAGTAGGTAGAGATAGTGATTTTTTAAGTGAAGAGGGTCCTTGATTTCATAATGACTAAAAGAAGAACCAACCTTCCATCCATTATTGGGGTAAGAATAATAATGAGAGAAATAGAGTTCACTTGAAATCTCCTAAAACAAGGTTTCTCAAATTGAACTTTGATGGGGTAAGGGAAAATGTTGTGGTAAATTGCTCTAATGTTTGTTTGTGAAGGGAGGACATTATTTTCATAATTCTAATACAAACAATGAAGCAAAAGCTTAATAGTGTTAGAGGGCCTTAAATTGGCCTCTTCTATGGGTTGCTAGAAGTTGAAAGTCAAAGGTGATTCTTAGGTGGTGGTTAGGGGTTGTGTTAATAATTCCCTAAATGATTAGAAAATAAAAAATGCTTTAGAATAAATTCAAGACGTGATTACTCTTTTTGAATCAATCTTCTATTATAATTTTTATAGGGACTGTAATCAAATAGGAGATTGCTTAGCTAAAAATACGATTTCTGAATTCCCCTTCTTGGCTAAGATAAATATTGACTTGGAAGAGTGGGATTTAGGTGATGTTCTAAAGGTAGATTTTCTCGTTAAAAGTACCCCTAAGCTAAATTTCAGCTTGCTTTTGCATGAGTAAGATTTGGTCGCCACTCCAAAAGGTGGTATGATTTAAATTCATGACAATTGATTGGAAATCATAATTATACCAAAAGTCATTATGGGCCTCCCATGTGCAACATCAATAGAAGCATACTATTTTTAATAGCTTGGGGACCTCCTTATCCATTCCATCTATTTCCTCTTGTGTGTAGGGTTGATACAAGATAGTTTGTTATGCAGAGAGGTAGAGTTCTTGATGTTAGTTTAGGGAATTGGATGCGAGTAAAATATTCCCTAAAAATAAAATTCTACTTCTTAGGTATAATTATTGTTATAGTTCTTAGTCTTAAAAGTTTTTTACTCCATTTTTTTTGTCTACTTGTTGCTTATTGCTTTTTATTATCTTGGTGCAATATAATTATTTCTTCTTTATATACCTATTTTTTTATTTAGCTAATGCAAATGTGTCCACCTTAACAACAATTTTGGCTTTAGGCTTCTATGTGATAGATTTTTTCTATGGGCATGCCTTTATAGAACTAACATCTAACCTATAGCTAATCTTTATATGTTTTTCAATAATGCCTTTAATTAAATAATGGTTCTATTCTTCAAATTATACAGAGGTAGGAGATAATTCTAAAACATCTTCCTCAATTTCAAGGACCTTATAATTGAAAGACTTCAAATAAACATAAGCTATGGGTCCATAGAAAAGTGATCATTGACATAAATAACTCTATTAGAGTTTCATCTAAATGAGTAACATTTAGAATCACTATGGATTCAACCATAATGTATAGCTTTAAAAAGATACAACTTTGGTGGCTTGGACCTTTATTGAAAGTTCCTCCAATGCTTTAGTTATTTTCCCCAATTTATTCAAATCATCCCACAAATACCTCATTGTTGAACACATGGGTTAATTAGGTCTTTGACTAACCTAGGACCATCTAATTCATATTTTGTAATCAGGGAACTCCATGTGTATGTATACATGTTCAATGACAAGCCTTAGATTTTTTAAGTTTAATGGGTGGCCACATTTATTTCTAAGTCATAAAAGACGAGTTTTATGAAGCCTACAACTCACATTTTCCTTTTGAATCTAGATCTGGACATGAAAGTTTTTTATTTTTGTTTCAAAATATTATTTAAGAAATCCTCTTTATAAATATTTAAATTAGTTTTCTAAGGTGGTTATTGGATTTGATTATTACCTACATTAGATTTGAATCTTTACCTAGTCTCGATTTGATTTTTAAGGATAGCATCAAACTTGGTTTCTTTATGAATTAAGGGGGAGTACCCAAGTACTTCTTAAGCTCATTGCACAATGTCACATCTATGTGTTTGGTGATGTAAAAATCATTTTAGAAATCATGGATTTTTTAATATTAGATAATTATTTTGATTGGGTTTATTATAGATCAAGAAAATATTTTACTTATTATTGAAGGTTCAATATTTTTTAATTATCATTACAAGGGATTTTGTTATTGCAAATAGGTATGGAAAGAAAACACAATATTTATAGTCTAAATTTTTTCTTAATCACATTTGTCTGCTTAATTTGGGTAATATTTTTAGAATCTGTTACTCTATCCCTAATTATTTTTTATTTCTTATCAACTTTTTTGATTTTTTAGATAGAAGGAAAGAATTGCCTGTATATATATATATTAATTTATAAAATATATATAGTATATACTTCAAATTACCAGCTTAAAATGACAAATTCACTTGAAATTTAACTAATAAATCTGCAAATTTCTATCTAAAACCCAGATACAACTACCCTGTAACAGATTATAAACTTGTATCCCACCTTCCCCTGAACTATTTCAAGTATACAAAAATTTAACAGAAGGCTAATACTGTCTTAGTTTACCCAGTACATATAGATATTTAACAAAATTTCCCACACTTAGCCCAAAATGCTTTCATTCTTCCATATATTCTGGTGAGTTTTCATCTTGTCCCTCCTCGAGACCTGTAACTTGCTGCAAACGATTAGTGTCACGCACAGGGGCTCATATGTGACGAGCAACGGGGACAACGTAACTTGTGTAGCCGCTTGCAATTGGATCAATTGGGGATTTCCATTAGTAAGCAGCAGATAGACATGAGACCTCAGGAAGGCAACTGCAAATAACTTCTCTTTTATATCAACTTCCAGACTTGCACAAAGACACCCACTGTTCTTTCTCAAAGCTTGCAAAAAATTTTTGTCATTGTTTTTCTGATATGCCGACTTGATTGCATCATAGACACCAGGATACCCATGACATTGCTTGAGAAATTTATGAGGAAAAACCCCTCCTACGAACCCTTTACCATTGTACAAATTATACCTTTGCACCGCCTTCAACAGAGTATTGCCTTGAATAAACTGCCCTTAACATATTTACCAACAATAACTCGTAACTCCCTTAAAGACTGACATAAATCCATCAGGTTTAAAGAAAAATAAAAAGCACTTGTGATGGTAGCAAGATTCTTCTCGTTTTTGGGCTCACTACTTCAACGCCAATCACTGTTCTAATACAGTCCTCCACCCACAGGCATTCCACCCTGAACACCATGCCAAGATCTTCATGCGACAGAGAACCCTCAACAGGTTCTTCCCAGGCTTGAAATTTCATACAAATCCGGAGATTCCAAGGATTATAAGCCATTTGCATAGCTAACAGCTAGCTATACAGCCCGTCCTGCCGAGACTGCCACGAGTTCTTTGCGCTTGCCCTTCTTGACACACAACAACTGCAAATTCAACTAGAATTCACAGAGTGACACAGATTCATAGATTGAACCAGAGAACAAGAAACTGTTGAAGTGACAATACAACCTCCGATTCAATTAATATTGAGCAAGGGATGAAAAAATAATAATTACTCTAGCCATCGTATCCCTAGCTCAAAGATTGGCTCGTGTTTCAAGCTAACAAATTCATGTGAGGAAAACACATCAATTAATGATGTCCTTAGTCTCATAACTTGTCATGGTGAAATTTTGTACCTACAAAACCAAACACGTAAGAATAAAAACTGGCGGCTTCGTCCAACTTGGATTCTTGCATATGTATCATCCAGATTGGCAACTTACATCACACACCCACTCAACATCAATACATAGCGACAACGCGCCATCTTCACCCCTTTAAATGCACTGCTACATATAAATTGTATGCACAAGAAACAACCCTCCATCACACATTCCTTTGCTACTTATACAAACTTATTCTATCATAACACACATATTGAAAATCCCCTTCCATGGGTACTTTAAAGATTGTCTTCACACATGTCCAAATTCTTGGCTTCATGCCTAGCTATTTCCATTAGTTGTAGATATGCTTGCAATTGATCATTACTGAATAAGGCAAGTTATTTACCCTCACATCCCATATTAGCCAATTTGTCTGCCATTCTATTTCCCTCATGGAAGGTATGTGAGATGATAAATGACTGAAATTTATCTAACAAATCCTAAACTTTCTGTAGAACATACTTTAAATTCCAACACTAAATCTTTCTTTCCTTGCAAGTGTTCATTATTATTAAAGAATCCCCTTCCACATGTATCTTTGAAATCCCCAGTTGCAAGGTGACTTCTAATCCTTGCAATACAGCTTGAGCTTCAACTATACTGTTAGTGCCTATTAAAAGTTGGTATGAACTTGCTACAATTACCTTTCCCAAAGAATCTCAAATGCAAATACCTGCCCCTGAAGCCCTCAGATTTCCCCTCGATGCACCATCAAAGTTGAACTTTAAGAAATCAAAATATGGAGGCTTCCATTTAACCTTGTTTCTATTCACCTTCTTTTTAGTACTTTGATGTAAACTCCTTGCCAAGATAGAATCATCCCAACTTGTATACAAAGAGGAAGCATTTTTATACTTGAGAACATACCCGTTAACAACTTCTGAGATTGCTTTTTCAATTTTAACTTTTATGACCTCAATTGAAGAGGATGTTTTCTTGAAGATACACAAATTTTGTTCCCACCATATATTCCATATAACTAAGGATGTAATAACCTGCCAAATAGACACAAAGAAAGATGTTTTATATAGGAGTGGCCAACTCTGAAAAATCTCCCAAATAGTGTTTGGCAGAGGATTATGTAGATTTAGTTTTCCCTTTACAAACAACCAACACTCTTGTGCAAAATTGCATTGTACAAGTAGATGATCTACACTCCCCACCTCTTCTCCACACAACATAAATTTAAAGGGATCAACTATCTTCAGTTTTTTTAATAGGTCACTTGTTAAAATCCTCTTTCTCAACACTAACCATGCAAAACCCCTAGCTTTTGGGAGGATTTTATTATTCCAGTAGAATGAGTAAGCCCTTTGTGCTACCATTTGACTTCTTCGTTGAATTAAAGCTTTATATCCTTCCTTCACTGAATAAGAACCCACTTTCGATGGAGCCCACAAAATCCTATCCAGCTTCCCCGAAAGGAACACAACTCTACTATTTAGTATGTCTTGAAGTAAAGAAAATTGATTAGCAGAAAGTGTTGAATCAAAATACCTCTTCCAAATTACTTTGCCTATTAGGCCTTTTGTTGCATGTACATAGTCCAAAAAGTTTTCACCCCATTCTAATGACAATACTTCCATTATTGGTTATAATTTCAGAAAATTTCACAAGGGCGACTTATCGTTCCATGAGTCTTGCCAAAATTTCACACTTTGTCCATTGTGAATTTCCTTGTAATATAAGAAGTAATGATAGATCTGCATGATACCAAGAAATTCCACATAGCTGAACCTTTTGGAAAATTTGAGATGGTGATAATTCTCGAGGGGCTTGAATTGTCCAAGCATTTAGCTTGCATTAACTTACACCACTTTGCTTCTAGCTTTGTATACATTTTCTAGGCTAACTTGGCCCCAAATGCCTTGTTCCTAACTGAAATATTGTGTATACCTGCTCCTCTTTGGGATTTTTCCAAAGCCATATTGTCCATCGATATTAAAGGAACTTTTTTTTATCATTCATATTACCCCTCCAAAGGAAATTTCTAATAATTTTCTCAATTTCTAAGATAACAGACCTTGGAGCCTTGAGTACCGCCAAAAAAATAGTTTGGGATTGTAGATAAAACTGATTTTATTAACAAAATTCTACCTGTTAAGGATAGCCACCATGCCTTCCACATTGGAATCCTTGCCTTTAACCTTTCTATCACTTTGACCCAATAAACAACCTTATTTGGACCCTTGAAAAAGGGGATGCCTTAGTACACACATGGCAATTCCGCTTGTTGAAACCCCAATACTTTAACTATCATTTCCTTTACAGCCTCATTTGTGTTGAACACATATAATTTGGATTTAGAGGCATTAACTTTCTGGCCCGAAGCTAAGCAATACTTATCTAACACTTGTTTGCTTTGCATGGCCTCATCCACAGTTGAGTTACCAAAACAAATGGTATCATTTGCAAAAAGAGAATGAGTTACCGAAATATCCATGTTTGAAATATTAATACCTTTCCAAAGCCTTGTATTTTGATTATGAATGATAAACCTACCAAACACCTCAACCATGATGATAAATAGAAAGGGGGAGGGGGGGTCCCCTTGTCTCACACCTCATGTTGCAACAAAGAAACCTGTAGGAGAACCATTAAGGAGAATAAAAAACTTTGCACCAGACAAACAAGAGCGGATCCATCTATGCCATTTTCCTTTGAAATGAAACTTTCCAAGTACTTTATCAAGAAACTCCCAATCTACTTGATCATATGCCTTCATCATATCTAGCTTGACGATGAAAGAAGGCAGGCTATCCGAATAAATAGAATGAAGTGTTTCATGTGCTACCAAGGCACCTTCAAAAGTTTCATGACCTGGGACAAAATCTCCTTGCTCTAGAGATATAATTCTTGGAATAAGTGGTTGCAGTCTAAGATATATGGTCGTTGTAAAGATCTTATAGTCTGTGTTACATAACAATATAGGCTTGAAGTCTACAAAAGTTGTTGGAAAATTAGTGCATAACATAGATTAGATTAATATTTAATAATGTAAGTCATTATGTAATAATCACTTTAGTTAGTAGATATTAGTTATTAGTTAGTTGTTAGGTGGTTTTGGGAAAAAATGGCTTTATAAATCCAATACTATGTAATACTTTTTAGTTGAATGTGATTGATAGAATATTGATTCAAGAGCAATCTCGATTTTTCACTCTCATTTTCATTATGGTATCAGAGCAAGTTTCTTTGGACCTCTCTATGATCTCCTTCCATTTGTTTGTTTTCATCCAAGGCAATGTTTACAATGGTACTGCAGTGAGGACCACGTGTAACTGCTATTATTTTCTTCCATTCTTGTATTCGTCAATAGGTGAGCAATGTAGACCATGTGCAAAATCCTTTTGAATCTATCATTCATCTACATTTCTTCTCTTTCTCTCCACTGTGTTCATTCTTGCCATTGTTTAACATTCCATTTTGCCCATTGTTATCATCCCAATTTTTTTTTTAAATTTAAAATTTAAGATAATTATATTTCCCCCAATCTGTAGCAGAAGTGTGTGGTATTGAAAATTTTGAGGATTCATACATCATTTATATTGTTAGCATCGCTCTTATATATAGAATGAGACTTGGTCATACATAATGAGAACCAATTGTTTGTGCTAGGGAGTCATTTACTGTGATCGAGAATCATTGGCCATTTAGAGGTTCGTCATAATACAATGGTATCTCATGCATGATAAAGGAATAATCTCTATCGACATTTGAATAGAAGACGAGCATTTAGGATGATGACAGTGTATTTGGTGTGATTTATGAGAGATTTATTGGGTATGCATTCTCATCGCGTCCTCAACATATTGTTGGGTCTTAATCTGAAGGTTTCAAGCATTCCCGTGTATGCTTCCCTATTGAGCATTCTAGTTGTATGCGATTTAGAAAGAAGTTGGTGAATGAAGCGAGGAGTCACAGGAAAGTAGTTAATATAACTAACTAGAACCTACTCAAACTGGTTTGTTACAAAGACAATAAAAAGTTTCAAGCCAATACAAGGTTCTCAACGAAAAGATTCAAAATGTGGAAACTAGTCTGGGGCGTAGAGCTCTAGAAATGGTTATGAATCACATAATCGACACATTTGCAGAGGGGCAGTAGGAGCCAGAGGGAGAAATTAAGGCGCTAGATTGTGAAAATCTTGATATGATTTTGGATGCTAGTTTATGTAGAAAATTAGTAATCTATTACCAGACAGATGCCTTTTGCTGAGGTTCTGTTTGGAGATTCTCAAAATGGGTTGTCCAAGGAAGCAGTTGAAGGGGGGGTATCTCTTCACAAAATGATCTGGCTGATAACTTTAAGCATCTATGGTGCTACTTACTCTGATTTCATCGATGCAATGATAGAACAAAAAATCCTATGTTAGCACTAAAGGAGGGTGTTGGAAAATTAGTGCATAATATAGATTAGATTAATATTTAATAATATAAGTGATTATGTAATAATCACTTTAGTTAGTAGAGATTAGTTATTAGTTAGTTGTTAGGTGGTTTTGGGAAAAATGGCTTTGTAAACCCAATACTATGTAATACTTTTTAGTTGAATGTGATTGACAAAATATTGATTTGAGAGCAATCTCAAATTTTTACTCTCATTTTCATTAAAATTTGCATGATTCTTTACTTTTGGAATGATTGCAACATTTGAAACATCAAATTACTTAAGTATTGAGCCCATGCACCTTGGTTCTTCTAGAGCCCATAATAAATCATAGCACAAAAAATCTCAGCTTTTCTAAAAGAAAATTGTTGTGAAGCCATTTGGACTAGGTCCTTTATCCAACATTAAAGAAAACACCACACTTTTTACTTCATCCAATGTACAAGGATTTAATAAAATATCATTATCCTCATCTTGAACGAGCTTGGGAATGACATCAAGAATCTCTTTTTCATCCTCCCTTCATTGCTCATTTTTACCTTATGGAGTTGACAAAAGTTTTGAGAAGAATTTAACAACTTCACTCTTTATATCCTCTTCTGACATTAACCGGTTACTAGAAGATGACTCTTCAATTGAGAAAATTGTTGTTACAACTCTTTTTGTTTGAGCAGAAGCATGGAAATCCTTTGTGTTTTTATCTCCCTTTAAACCATAACTCGCGTGACTTCTGCCACCAATATATTTCCTCTCTGGCACACAAATCTTCCCATTCTCCCTGCAAATACTTCTGCTTTTCATACAGATTGTTATTTAGCCCACTTTGTATGATCTGATCATGAATTGCCAATAGTTCCTTAAAAACTATCTCTTTTTGTTGGAAGAAATTTTTAAAACCTGCACATTCCACACCTTTATTTGTTGTTTGACACACTTTAACTTTCGATAAAGCTGATACATTTTCGAACCTTGTTCAAATGGAGCATCTATCCACCATTTCCTTACTAACTACATGAATTATAGATGCCTAAACCACATGCTTTCAAACTTGAAGGATGATTTCCATTTAAGTAGAGAGGTGTTTGATATATTTAGTGAAACCACATAATGATCGGATCCTACAGTAGGAAATTTTTTTGATTCCAATCCATGCTTCCCTAAAAACCAATTTGGAGACACTAAGAACCTATCTAGTCTCTCTGTAATTTGTAAAAATCCTTTCCTACGATTCGTCCAATGAACTTCCCTTTAAGAGGCACAGTGTCTTTCAAGGCATTGGTAAGGATAAAGGAACTAAAATATTCCATTACTTTGAGTGGCAGACAAATCCCCCCAAAATTTTCTTGTAATGTGGCTATTGTATTAAAATCTCCTCTCAATACAACTTTTGTGTCCCCTAGACCAATTAAAACTCTTGTTAACACATGCCATAGATCCTTTTTATCAATAGAAGGTGTAGGCCCATAAATATTGAATAGCCAAAACTTCAGATTAAACTTGGACACCTCAAGTAGTTGCTAATTAGACTCATTCCTTATTGTAATAACATTAACTAATTTGGAGTTCCACAAAGAAATGAGCCCCCTAGAAGCTCCATGAGTTGGAGAATGAGTCAAACTTCACTTTACCCATTTCTATAAGGAGGCTTCATATGATTCCCCAGATAGCTTTATTTCATGCAGTAAGACAATATCAACTCCATAAGCATCAATTTGATGCTTGATACGAGCACGCTTGTCAGGGGAATTCATTCCCATGACATTCCACGATATGACTTTCATTGCACATGAGGAGAGCAACACACTCTCCTCAGACGTTTATTTGAAGAATTTGGAATACTCATATATAGTTTTATGTACTCTTGCTTCAATCTCCTCTTTAAGCTTAGTCAAATTGGAATTCCTTCCCCTTTTTCCTAGCAATTTCTTTGGAATTGTTTGAGATGGAGTCTGAGATATAGAAAGAGGCATTGAATAGTCAAATTCCACAACTTCCTGAACTACCAACTGAGATCCTAGCTGTTGTTGTTCTACCATTTTGTATAAACCATGATATGTCGATTCCACTTCTTTCTGATCCAACAACTGAGACTCTATCTATTGTAGAAAAGACTGCTGCTCTGACATTTTGTGAAAGTCCTAATCTAACCACTTATTTTCATTAATTATCACTTCTTCTCCCCAACTTACTTCATTTACTACTTCTGTAATCCCTCACTTTATTTACTCATTACACCTTCCGCCCAACCCTCCTCAGCTGCTATCTCATATGCTATCTCATCAAACATTTATGAACCTACTAAAATTAAAATTTGTTCTGCCAAAATCTCTAGTTCATCTCTACTTACAAGTTGATTGACAGCTTGTAACACTAAATTATCAATAATTTCTTGAAACAAAGAAGATGACTCTTGCAAAAGACTATTACATCACCCCTTAATATCCCTACATCTGCTTGTAAACGCACCTAGGGACTGTGAGAAACCTTCAAACATCAATTTATGAACTATAAAATCTAAATGTTGCTCATAAACTTGTGAAAATGCAAGTGAATATAGATTAAGAGAATATCCCATATACATTTGGATCAAAAAGTCTTTCTTATTTTGAATTTGCAAAGAAAATGAAATATTCTTCTTAGAATTATCATACACCACTAATTCCACTTTTCTTTTTTTTCTCTTAACTCACTTTTGTCGTCCTCAAGAACATGATCCACAAGCTCTGACAGTGTTCGATCCTCAAGAACATTAACATAATATGTAATAGAAGCCCTCTTATACTGCACACCCTCCACATTTTCAAAGACTTTCCTTGTCAGATAGCTTGCAACCTTGTGCCCTAGGATATGACAATTTATGCACACATTATCTAGAGTTTCCACTATAATGTTCTGATGCCACTTACCAAATTTAGATATCAAATGTATTTGGATTGGTAGATCTTTTGTAATATCAAAAAAAACACACACACTAACTAGCTTTGAAGGATTTCTAAAAAATGAATAATCATACCTAAGAAAAATCCCTATATGATTCACCATTATTTCTATCAAATTGAGTTCCCTATATTCCAAAGGAAAAGCATGAAATTGTACCCAAAAAGGAGCAAATTTAGAGACAAAATTGTCAGCCTTAAAGTTCAAAACCCACGGTTGCATACACAATCTTGATCCTTCACAGATCCAAGATTTTACTTTGTAAACCACAACTCTTTGTTCCTTATTGTGAAACAACACCACAAAAAATCCATTTTGATTGATCTAAGTAGAAAACTTTAACAACCCTTTCCAATTCTTCAAAAAGAAAATATCTTAACTTTTCTAATTTAGGGGATAAATTTAAAAACTTACAAATCAGAGCTTTTCCTCCAAGATCTGTAACTTGGAGCTGCAACAGATCCTCATGGAATGTGATTTGCACAATTCCCTTTTGAACTGATGGTTGTGTCTATTGACCCTTTTGATTTTTTCCTCCATTTGCATTTTCCTTAGAATGATCTTGTGGGACTTCTTTGCATCTCCATACTTGTTTTCACGTTTTCCTTCCTGACACCTTCTTTTTTCTTCTCCTGGAACCCTTTTTTTATTTTTTGTATGGAAAATCTGCTCTTGAGATTTTGTGTTAACTTGGCAGGCTTCCTTATCCTTTTGCAACCACAAAACCTTTTCTTTTTCAGGCTATTTTCCCTCCTTTCCATTATCTTGCAATTCCTTCTGAATCCTCTGATGCCGCATGCTTTGAAAAGATTCATTCTTGTGATCATTCTGCACAAACCCTTGCTGCTCTCGCTGAGATGACTTAGCGAGATGCCCTCCTTTAACACCTTGCCCTTGTTCACAATGTAGTGATAAACCCTTGAAACCCCGATCTTGCTGAAAATTTGAATGACTTCGATTGAAGGGAACACCTCCATGATTCAAAACATATCTTCCTCCTACGTTTGTTCCTTTCCCCTGCTGCTTTGAAACCCTAGTAGATTTGAGGTCTAACCTAGTGGTTTCATACAAATGATTTAAAAACTTTGAATCTTTTTTGTACATCCTTTGGAATGGTTCATTCCGCCTATTCCCTTTTGAACCCCTATCATCTTCCCAAATATCAAAAAATGGTTGTTTACTATGATCCAATCGATGAACAGGATGAAAAGGAATCTAGTTGGGCTTAGAAAACCTATGCCTTATTCTTGAAGGTCTATGGTTTGCATGTGGATGAATTTGACTTATATTAGGTCCACCAAACCTTTGAGCCTGACCACCATAGCCTCGAGGGCCATGACAAGGCTAAGATCTGACATTTTCTGAAAAATTACTGTTACTGTTCCTTACCCTTGACATTTTTTCCATCGACTTAGGATAATTATTTCTTATCAACTTTTACTCTACTTTTGAGAAATAGTGGACATATTAGTGTACATTTTTTTACTATTTTATTTCCAGGCTTGATCAAGTTAAAGGGTTAACTCTATAGTCTCATTGAGGGGAGATTAGATAACATTAAAAACCATTTCACATATATAAAGTGTGTTTGAAGATGCCTATTAATTTTCATGACTCCCAATAGTTAAAAGTGGATGAATAATATTTAGCTTAGTTCCACCTTAGAACAAAGTCAATACACATATCCTTAGGATATTTCTTAATGGTCAAGAAACCTATATGACCTCAATGATAGAAACACTTTTACATATTGAAAGCATGAATGGAATTGAATAAAAATTATTGAAAAAATGAATATAGTGTTTTGGAAAATAGAGTGTTTCTTACTTTAAATATTAAATATATAAGTAGGGGTTTTTATGAATACTCTAAGAGTGTTTTATATGTTCTTATTTTAGGGTTTATTCATATACTATAAGAATGTCCTATAGTAAAAAAGGTTCTTTGGAACTTTTTTGGTGGTTTAAGAAGAATGTTTGACACTCAAACTCTAGGAATTGGATTTTGAGATGAATATATGTAGCAACAAGGAAAAATCATGACACACCACTTTGTCTCTTATTGAGGCAAGCACAAATTTAAGGTAATAATTGGGATTAGAAGCCAAATAAATGAGAGGGATTGATTCTTAAAAATAGATTCACTTTTTTTTACTTATTGACATGTTTTAAGATAGTGTGACACTTATTTGATGCTAAATAATAAATGGGGTGGAATGTGACGTCTATGTACAGGGTTTGGTTAATCATAAGATTTTCAAAATAGAGCATTTTCCCATTCTAGTGAACTTGATAGTTTGTATGGGTTGTGAAAATTTAAATGCCTCATTTTTTCATATATCACGTCAAATAGCCCAATATATCTACTATTATGGTGAATTCTTTGATATTTGATCACCCCTCACAAAAGTAGTAAATTCATTATTAGAGTAATCATGCATTAGCTAATAATTAATTACTCTTTAATTGATTATTAGTATAATTTATTCTCATGCACTTAAGCTAAACTTAGGAGTGCTTTTATGCTTTTAGGGTTTTTCTCCTATATAACACTCAACCCTCATTGTAATTATATCTCGAGCTTTCATATCTTTTTGATAGTCTCTTGCTTTTATAGCTTTTTCTTGTTGAGGAATATTGCATATATTGTTTGCAAATCTCTTGCGTGGAAGGTATCTTTGTTCATTGTTTGATCCTATGGCTCATGGTTTTGTGGGTTTTCACAATTCTAACATGGTATCAGAGCGTGGATTCAGTGAACCCCTTCTCGATTTATGAGGTTTTATTTCTTCAACAAGGGTTACAAGCTTCAAATTTGAATCCCCTTTTCTTTTTTTGAAAATTTTGGAGGTGGGCATTTTTGGTGCATTTTGGTGATAAAATAACCTCATAGTTGAATTTAGAGCTGTTGAGAAAGTTAGATTTGGCTTTTGTTTCACTTGATTTAGGTTTTTGATGTTAGATCTGCGAGCATTTGAAGCGGTTTTCTTTTTTCTAGATTCAAAGGGTAGCTACGTTTTTGGTGCATTTTGGCACAAAAAAGACCTCGTTGCATTCAGGAGGCCAATTCCATGAATTTTGACTATAAATTTATCCAATTTTACCATCAAGTGTTTCTGAGGAATCTATTTTTTTGTATAGGGAAGATTATTCACTTTGGGGTGCATTTAAAATGTAGGCTTGCGCTTTGTTAGCACAGGGTACACAAGGTACCCTACCGCTGACAGCGCAAGTCTCACATGGGGGCAGCGGTTTATGTTCTGTTGGTGGAAAAAGGCCGACTAATGACCTTATTTATGTTTTTTGGCTACTGCTTCATTTTTTCAGGAGGCGACCTTTCCAACGATGCCATTTTATTGACTAAAATATTCTCTTCTCATGGAATATTCCATTCACCATTTTTTGTGGAGGGAGACCATTTTTTTCCACCGATGAGAGAATATTCATTGATGTCATGCATGATGTCAACATGAGGTCAGTGGTATGGATGTATCCTATGCCCCTTTGACCTCTGTTTTGTCCTAAAGTGGGTCTTTTTTTCTTTTGACCGTAACTTGGGCATACGATGTCAGATTTTGGAAAATAAGATATCATCAAAAAGCTGGTTCCACCAAATTTCCAGTGGTGTGGGTCTCATCACCTATTTTTGCTACTAGTACATTCTAAAATCTATTAAAGTCAGAGGTGCTATTTTTAGTCTTGAGCTCTTAACTTTTGACTAGTTTTTCTATTTTTCACAATTCTAGTGGTATTGGAACCATCTTTCAGAGCTCTTTATTTCTATCCATAAATTTTTTCTAGATTCCTCTCCAGATACATTCTATTGAGGTTTTTGTGTTTTTACACTCTAGTGAATTACTTGATGTTTTAGCTCCTAGGAACTTTTTTCGTTTGCATGGGATGACTTATTTTTGGCTGTTATATATGTATTTCCATTATTTTATCCTATTTGGGCATTATAGAAATCTTTTTCATGCACATTATCTTTTGTAGACACACTAACATAAAGTATCATTTTGATGTATAATTTTTGGGGATTTTGCACATCCTGTTGTGCCTTTTGTATTCACACTATGATATAAAGTGCCATGGGGGGTTGATGTTTTCCTTTGGTTTTCCATCAAATCTTTGTCAAGTGAGTGTCCCTTCCACGATAATAGTGAATCCCCATGATTCTTCCCTCATGCGTGTGTGCCTTAGTTTGCACATCCTTTTTTTTGCAGGTTGTTTCTCCTACATGCACTTATTGGTTTCAAACAGTTTCAATTTTCCTATCAAGGCTCTCCATTTTTAGTATTATGGGGGGTTTCTATTGTTGGTGCTAATGCTTCTATGGTCATGGTTTGAGTGATCTACATATCTAGTTTTTGTTCCTATTTAATTTTAGATGCAATGTACATTAGCGTCTAGTTACATGTATTTTAGTGAGTTGGATCATTTACCATATGGACATTCTTACATTCTTGTTTCTGGAGGTGACCTTCCATTTTCATTTGATTAGAGACTACTGGGTACTTGTATTTTCAACTTGCATCTTGCATGTTACGTAGTTTTATTTTGGTCACTCATATAGTTTCATGTGCCATTTGTATTTTTGAGTTCCAAATGTTTGCCTTTGTTTGCCATTTGATTCAAGTAGTGTCGTTGGGGACACTCATGCAGATTATTATCTCTCATGATCAGTGTTCTTCAAACTATTTGGTACCTACATTTTTGACTTGCATGTTGAGTAGTGTCGTTGTGGTCACTCATGCAGATTCATGTACCACCTGTATCTTTGACTACAAGATGTTTTCCTTTGTTTGCCATCTGTTTTGAGTAGTGTTATTGGGTTCACTCATGCAGTATAGTCTCCTTGGATCTTGATATTTGTATCTTTGATTTCCAGATGTTTTTCCTTTATTTTCCATTTCATTCGAGTAGTATCATTGGGGCACTCATGTAGATTCTTGTTATCTTGATCTTAATCATCATTTTTTTCAGAGGAGGTTCTTCATTTCAACACTATATTAGTCTTATTTTGACAACAGTCTATAGTTTCTTCATGCTTTTGTGATGTTCTACATGTTCCTCTTTTTTGGGACTTTGTTTTGATTGGAGGCTTCTCAGTCCCTCACACCTTGATTTGGAGGCCCTTTGATTCTTTCATTCTCTTGTCTCTCTTTTTAAGCGGAGTTTTCTCCCATAGGGTTTTTCTCCTTTTCTCCAGTTTTGAGAGATCTTTTGTTTATACATGGGTACCTCACCAGGCCTTGTTTTCCGGGACCCATCATGCATTCTATTTTAAGGGTTCTTAGGTACTCCCTAAGTTCATCTTAAGGGGGGGTGTTAGATTAATCATACATTAGATAATAATTAATTAATCTTTAATTGATTATTAGTCTAATTTATTCTCATTCACTTAAGCTAAACTTAAGAATGCTTTTATGCTTTTAGGGTTTTGCTCCTATATAGCACTCAACCCTCATTGTAATTATAACTCGAGCTTTCATATCTTTTTGATAGTTTCTTGCTTCTGTAGCTTTTTCTTGTTGAGGAATATTGCATATATTGTTTGTATATCTCTTGCATGGAAGGTGTCTTTGTTTGTTGTTTGATCCCGTGGCTCGTGGTTTTGTGGTTTTTCACAATTCTAACATTCATCACATTGTTGCACATATCTAGTGACATTTGAGACCTCATTTTTTAGCTTCATCTACATGGTGAGATGTTTTGGGTTTTAGATGTATATTTCTATAAAGGTCTTTTGGTAATCTTTGAGAGTTATGATTAGAGTTTTTTATGTTGGATAATTTATCATTTTATGATTATTGTAAGTTGTTAAGGCAAGGGAGAACATTATTAAGAGAATTAAAGTCTTATTAAGAGGTTTATTTTAGATAGATGTTTATCCACAAGGGGTTTCTTTAGGGTACTGATAGTGTTTATGATGTATTTAGTCTTTATTTTATTTTTATTTTTTATTTGAATAGATTAAATGTTTTGTCATATTGCTCTCATATATGTATAAGACTTAAAATCCATAAGTTGATGACTAACCTAAATAGTATCCTTGGTGGCAAATACAAATCAAGTTTTATTTGATATAGTTAATTATTTTGAGAGATTTATTGTGAAAATTTTGTTGGTTTATTCTGACAATTAGATAGAATGGAAATAAGGTTTTACCTTGGAAAAGAAAAATTGAATGCATGATACAAAAATAGTTGAGAAGCATCCTAGAAGAATGTGATTATGTAAATGATAAAGAAAGATTCTAAAGGATGGAGAATGTTATAATAGTTTATCTTGAACATTGGAGACCATGATATTCATTGGTATGGAAGTACTCTCAAAGAGATTGGATGAGCCTAGATACAATGAAGATGGAGAGTCTTCAAATGTTGATATGATTTTTCCAAACAATTCTCTAGTTAAGGTGGAGACCAAGATAGAAATACCACCATTTGAAAATGGTGTTGAAACGAAGAAGATTGATAATTGGATTATTCAACTTGAGGCATATTAGTATACATATTTTCCCTCTAGATCAAAATATCTCATTGCTAGACTAAGGTTGAAAAATATGTTTTAAATTGGTTTAAGAGTCTTGGTTTTTATGGCTATGAAAAATAATTTTATATTTTCTTGGGACCAATTTAAACTAATTAAATATGAAGTAATTCTATCCATTTTGTCATAAGGAAGAAAATAGCATGGGAAGATAATATCTTAAGCAAAAATAAGGTCAAACTATACAATAATACACTATTAAATTGTATAAGAAGGCTATAAAAATGGGTAAATATGTGTTAAATGAATAATACTTGATGAAAAATATATGAGGTCTTCATAATCATCTTTGTAGGCCTATATTTCTTTCTAAAATTGTTGACATAAGTGAAGCATGTGTAATAAAATAACTTGCATAAGAGAAAAATATGTTGTAAATAATTGATACTAATTGAGAAAATATGTAAGGAATAAAGGTGTGTGGAAACAACTTCCTATACTAAATTAATCTAAAATGATTACAAAAAGTAGAGAAACACATTCATAAATAGATAAACAAAGATATTATAACATGATAATTTATGTGGGAAAAACCCTTACGGGAGAAAAAATCCACACTCCAAAACCTACATAATGTATTGTCAAATCTAAAAGGAGATTACAACACATGCAATTTGAGTCTATATAGGAGTATTTCACTAGCAATTAAACTTGGAAGAATTTTTGACAACATTCCAACAACCCTTGTGTACCTACATATTCTCCTTTCTTAACTACTTGCTGAAGCACTAATTTATAGATACATGAGGAAGCTAGAAACCATAGATGATTTTAAAAATCATGTTCCAAAACCCCTAGAAATATAGTGCCCTACTTGGGCACAATTTTCAACTAGCACCACCCTTGTGGATTTATTATAGACTACTAAAAATAGTAAATCATTATTGGAAAAATAACCTCTAGTTTAAACCCACTAAACAAAAATTCCCAACTTCTCATTAAAATAGGCAATCTATAAAAATAATAAAGCATGTCATAGTTGGTCAAAGTTCCAAAGTAACTCCCTCTATTCTTGACTCTTATGTGTTGTAAGATTTCATAATTTATTATAGAATCTCACAAAAGAGGGGTGCTCTAAATATAATAAATATATCCACCTTTTATCATATGTTACACCCCATTGTGTTATTACCTATTTACTATTACTTTGATGAGTTAAAATGTTTTAATACGATTGTGTTTTGTATATTTTAAAGGAAAATGTGATGAATGAATGTGCAATGCAATGTGGATACTTTAAATGCTTTAAAGATGAAAATATATGATGCATATGAATGTAATGTTATCGGCTAACTTTTATTGTGATACACTAAGTTGGATGTAGGAAAAGAATCGAGTCCTCCCAAAGAGAAGGGGAGTATCACTCAGGAGAAGAGATTGGTTTGGTAGCCCCTAAAGTTCCTATTTGAGCTATCACACACTCACATCCCAGTTTGGTCAAGTTGAGTAAAGTTAGTTTAGGAATTGGTAAGTAAACCTTCTGTCATAGTTTCGTGATGATTTGTAATGGTTTCGGTTTTAGTCTTTGATTTCTTGATTGTTTCTTAGTTTGGATTATGTGACTAAATCTATGTATTGAGTATAAGTTCTTCATGTCTTTATATTTATATATTAATCAATGAGTACATACATATAGAATGTATATATGTATATATGTTTGTGATTGTGATAACTCATACATGTGAGAATATACGTGCGTGCATATACGTAGGTAGAAATACTTACGCATAATCATATACAAATATATCATATGCATGAAAATATTGATTGGACATATACACACACACACATTTTGTATATATATATACATTTTGCATATATATGTACATTTTGTATGTATACCGATCGATATATGTAAATATATGTGTTTATTATGGATATTAAAATAATGATATATGTATATAATATATATACATATATACATACATATTAATATACATATACATACATACATATATATATATATAATTGTTAATATATATGATTGGCAATTAATGGTTTTAATGAATATATATATTATAACTATTGAATGTTATAACATATATATAATAATAATAATAATAATAATATATATATATATATATATATATATATTGTTATATGTATGAAATGTTATAAAGTAAACTTCAAACACATATATAATGTGGACCTTATAGATAGTGAATAGCTTGTATAAAGCCAACGAGGATAAACCATATAAAGCACATTTATCAACTTAGGTGATAGAATAGTTATCACTACCATAAGTGTATATATATATGGTGCATATTATTCAACACATTATTTATAATATGAATGTCATTTAATAAAGTTACATGAAGCACCTAAATTATTGCGCTAAATAAAGGTAAAGAGATGCATTTTATTGTAAGTTGATGGCTGTATTAAAACCAACACACAACCAATAAAGGGCGTATGACTTTGTCAAAAGCCATGAGCTGGTTGAAGCTAAGAACGAAGTTGACTTGTTGTGATAGCCACAATGCAAATAAGAAACCTATAGGCAAATAATTTTGTGTTTGACTCAGTAAAAATCTTGTAGGTAAACATTTTTGTGTTTGACTCAATAAAAAAGTAGTTGTTGGTAGTTAAAGAGGGCAACTCAAC
Organism: Sequoia sempervirens; assembly: GCA_007258455.2. Taxonomy (NCBI): domain Eukaryota; kingdom Viridiplantae; phylum Streptophyta; class Pinopsida; order Cupressales; family Cupressaceae; genus Sequoia; species Sequoia sempervirens. The sequence continues at coordinate 100,024 of VDFB02267561.1, read as the reverse complement.
CACAATTGAGAGGTTGAAAATGTAGGGATTGTATATGTGTTTGCATATCAACTGTTTGAGCAACCACATTTCACTTCAGTTGGCTTAGTCGACTCATTTAGAGGAGAAGTTAGTTTTTTCTATTAAGTGGTGGTAGTTGGAAGAGAAAAGGTGGTGAATTATAGAGCTTGTTTGTAGCAATAAGTTTCTCAATTTTTAGTATAAGTAGAGGAAACTTCTTGATCTTTTGGTCATTCATTCGTTATCTTTCATTCATTCTTTTGAAGTTAATTGCTATAGTTTTCTATGCAAATAGGTTGTTGAGTGCATTAGTGAGAAAGTACAGATTGTTTTGAGAATTTGTAGTTGTTAAGAGTTTTGAGAAAGGCTAGGATTGGAGATAGGCTAATCATAAAAAGAGCAACAAGCACAACTATGGGAATTAAGCTTAGGAAGCAGTATCTTTGTTGGGAGCTATAATTCCAGGCATGTTGATTTTACTTCTTTATTCTTTTTGTGTTGAAATTGTATATGTTTATGAATGCAAGTGTTTGAGGAAAAGATGACTTATATGTTAAGTTGAGATTGCTTGCATGAAATTTGATTATTTATTATTTTGGTGAGCTTGCATGATATTTTGTGAATTCCTATTTTGGGTGAAATTGTTGAATGCACAAGAAAACTGAGGGTGCGGGGAGGGGGGAGGTGAATCAGTTGTACCTTAAAACTTCAAAACCCTTATACACATTCAGATCCACATTCATTAATAAACCATTAAATCTATTATAATTATTTATAATGGAAAGAAAATAAAAGAAATTAAAACACAACAACAACATAAACAAGAGAACACCGGATTTTTTTTGGAAAAGCCAAGATGGGAAAAACCACAGTAAGGATTAGCTCATATTATAAGTAATAACAACACTGATTACAAATGCTCACTACTGGAGGGCTCATTTCCCAGAAAAAGAAAGGCTCACTGCCAAAATAGAAAAGAAGACAAAGAAGAAATGTTACAAAGAGAAAACTATCTCAATGCAAAAAATAATCCACCACAATGTCACCAACACCTTTGCAGCCTAATTGAATAATTGTAGACACCTTCTACTCACTACATCCAGTAATATAACACATGAAAGCTCACACTTCACTTCTCAAATTCACACCCTACAACTCTACAATTTGAATCATACTTGTATATCTCTTCTATCACCCCATCTATCAACAACTCAACTTATATTTATATCATTTTCAACCTTGAAAACTTTATCCAAGGTCATCTATGCACCTCAACCTTGCAAATTCAAATTAGGTCGGCACAAAAACATTCCCATGGTGGAAAGGAATGAAGGTGGATCACACAACTCCTTAGATAGGACCTAAATCCATCCTTACATGCCACACCACGCTTACAAAAACAACTAAGAAACTTCACAAGTAGTGTAAACTCCAAGGTCAACCAATACCTTTTTAAACACCATTAAAATTTTAAGTACATGCTTCCTTTGATCTATCCATAACTCATAGAAAAAAAGTCACCTAAACAAACTTTGGAATATTCCACAAACACCCTAAAATCCAACAAACTCCTTCACAACAACTTTCACTTGAAGAATGTACACACCCAATACATCCAAACTACTCTTCCATACACTGTAACTCAAGAAATTGACTTCTGAAGGACCAAACCTTGAACCACTTCAACTAAAGAAAGATACCAACACTATCAACACTCCTTCAGATCCACAAGACCTAAAACATAACTGTAGAGAAACATAGATCAAAAACATTTCTCTTAGACACCTCTATAATACACAACTCACACTTTGGTGAACACAACTTCTTCTGCACAACGATCCAACACACCAAATTCTAGATACAACACCTTTGATCAACATATCCGAAGTGCATAAGCAAATATTCAATCTAGAAGAAATGCAGAGCAACACAAGAACACAACCCTGCAACCCAAAACACCACTAAAACACATAATTTCTTCTTTTTATCAAATTTTCTCAAAAGTACTTGGAAACCAAGCACCAGAGACACATCCTCATCATCTATAATACTTTGTGAACACAAATGAACCAACTATAACATAGCAACTCAACCATAGATCACATAAGCTTATCTCAAAAACACTAGAGGTTGACACTTGTAGCTCTACTAATGACAACATAATGTAACTAATCAAAGCATGGATAGCATCAACCTCTCTCACAACAATCTCCCTCAATAATTATCTTCTTCCTCCTTATATAGTTGACACCAATGACAACACAATATTTTTGAGATTAATGACAACACCAATCTACTCATACTTACAACAATCTCCCCCTTTATCATTGATGGCAACACATGATGTGAAAAACCATCAAATACACAACTTTGAATATCAACAACTATTCACATTACTTCTCCCCCTTTCTCATTCAGCTTATTACTTACTCTCCCTAAATAACTTATCTTTTTCACATGACACTCTCTCTCCCCCTTTGACATCAATGGTAAAGGATGATTTGTATATTTTATTCTCCCCCTTTGACATCAATCAACCTTATCACAACTATTCTGCAACAGTCTTTCCTTTATTGATCTGTACACCCCCCTTAGGCACACACACTAAACTACACCAAATCAGCTACCACTGCACAATGACAACACACACCCTTCTGACCACAACAACCAACAATTATACTACCTACTCACTATAAGAGGTAGCCACCAACATCAGTCCAGAACAAAGAATGAATCTTGAGATCCACTGGAATGATGCATCTCCTTGTGCATCTAGTTCAAAGGAGGGGTAATAACCCCCAACTTCTCCTAGATATACTCAAAAGTATCCTTAAGAAGAGTCTTAGTGAATATATTAGCAATATGATCCTTTGTAGGCACATATTCAAGATTTAATTCATTTTCCACAACCTTTTCTCTTAGAAAGTGATACTAAATTGAGATATGCTTTGTCATTGAATGCATTACCAGGCTCTTTTACATATTGATTGCACTTGTATAATCACAAAAGATAGAAATTGGTTCATCATACACCATTATGATATCCTTCAATGTTTGTCTCATCCATAACACCTGTGTGCAACAAGATGTTGCTGCAATCTACTCAGCCTCTAGAATAGATAAATAAACTACATCTTGTTTCTTGCTTAGCCATGACACCAATCTACATTGAAGAAAGAATGCACCACCACTTGTACTTTTTATATCATCTACACAACCAACCCAATATGCATTTGTGTAAGAATTCAAAGTGAAATAAGTATCATTTGGATACCATAAGCCATGATCCAAAGTGCCCTTCAAGTATTTGAATATCTTTTTTACTGCTGCAACATGTGATTCTCTAGGATCTTTTTGAAATCTATCCAAAAGATAAAATGCGTGCATGATATCCAATTTAGTAGCAGTTAGATATAGTAGTCCGCCAATCATTGATCTACACTTACTTTGATAAAATTTAGGAGATTCATCATTTTTGCTCAACTTGCAACTAGTAACCATAAGAGTACATACTAGTTTAGAATCTTCCATTCCAAACTTCTTCAACATTTCTTTGACATACTTTGATTATGAAATGAAATTTCCTTTATCTGTTTGATTGATTTGTAGCCCAAGGAAGAAATTGATCTCCCCAAACATAGACATCTCAAACTCATTATGCATCTCTTCTGCAAACTTCTTACACATCTCTTCATTGCCTCCAAAGATTCTATCATCAACATATACAACCACAATCAAAATTTGATATTTTTCAAATTTAAAGTAAAGATTACTATCTGTGGTACCTTTATTGAATCCTTGTTGTATGAAATACCTATCCAACCTTGCATACCAAGCTTTGGGAGATTTCTTCAATCCATATAATGAATTCTTCAATCTACGTAACATATCTAGTTTGTTTGATAACTGAAATCCTTCCGGTTGTTCCATGTATACCCTTCTTCCAACTCTCCAATAAAGAAAGCAGACTTCACATCCATATAATAAAATTTGAATCCTTATGTGTTGAAAAATCCAAAAACATCCTGATAGCTTCCATTCTTGCCACCAGAGCAAATATCTCCTCAAAATCTATTCCTTCAACTTGTGAGTAGCATTTACAGATAAGTCTTGTCTTATTTCTTACCACTTCTCCATTTTCATCTAGTTTGTTTCTAAACACCCATTTAGTTCCAATTATATTTTTGTTTGTAGGTCTTGGGACAAGTTCCCAAGTCTGATTCTTCTCAGTCTGTAGTAGTTCTTCTTTAATAGCCTTTATCCAATGTCCACCTTTGCATGCCTCAATTACTGCTTTAGGTTCAACTTTAGAAAATAAACAATGATTTACCTCTTCTTCAACAACTTTCCTTCTTATCAATACACCTTTGCTTTTGTATCCAATGATCTGTTCTTCAAAATAATTATTTTGCACATACTTAGGGGTTCTAGGGGTCTTTTCAGGAGCTTCGTCCTCTTCAATCTATACTTCTTTTTCCTTAGCTTTTTCTTCTTCTCTACAAGTAGGCTCATCTGATTCATATCCATCTATCACTACTGAATTATGATAATCTTCATCAACTTTGACACTTGCACTCTCAAAAATATTTCTTAATCTCTTGTTATAGCATATGTAGGCTTTGCTTCTAGTAGAGTATCCAAGGAAGATACCTTCATCAGACCTTGCATCAAACTTTCCCAAGTTTTTTCATCTCTTTTGATGTAACATTTTCTTCCAAACACCTTGAAGTACTTGACCATAGGAATCCTTCCATACCATAGCTCATAGGGAGTCTTTGTGCTGCTTGATTTTTCTTGAACTTTATTAAGTATGTAAACAACAATATGAATTGATTCTCTCTAGTATACTTCCAATATATTTTCTTCTTTCATCATAGTCCTTGTAGCTTCTTGAATAGTCTTATTTTTCCTTTCAACCACTCCATTTTTCTAAGGATTTCTAGGGGTAAACAAGTGCCTTTTTATGCCATGATTCTCACAAAACATATTAAATTCATTGGAGGTGAAATCTCCACCTCTATCAGACCTCAAAAATTTGATTTTCATATCCATTTCATTCCCAAACATAACTTTAATTTCTTTAAACTTGTCTAAGGCTTTAAATTTTTCTTTGAGAAAAGTAAGCCATGTCATTCTAGAATAATCATCAATCAAAAAGCATGAAATACCTGTCACCTTGAAGACTTCTTACTCTTGTAGGACCACAAATATATGTATGCACCAACACTAACAATCTGGTAGTAGATTGTTCTTTACCTTTGAAACTTCTTCTTGTTTTCTTTCCAATATGACAATCCTTACATACAACATTGATAGGATTTGTGATCTTTGGAAAATCTCTCACAACTTGAACTAAACTGATTCTTACTAGGTTATCAAAATTGATTTGACACATCCTCCTACGCCATACCCAAATTTGATTAATTTGAGTCATAAAGAAATGACCATCAACACCCTTGAGCTGATAAACATTTCCATTTGTCCTTCTTCCAATAACAACCATAGTTTCAGACCCTTTTTTGATCTCACATCCATCATCTTGAAACATAAGATTGTATCCTTTTATACACATTTGTCTGACACTTAAAAGGTTATGCCTTAGACCCTTAACATAGTAAACATCATCAGTGTTATGCTTGCCATCAAAACTGATTGAACCTATTCCACATATATTAGCACCTGAATCATCACCAAATCTAACAAGTCCCCCATCAAATTTTTTAAGTCTAACAAACTTACTCTTGTCACCAGTTATATGGTTAGAGAATCCATTGTCAATGATCCAATATTTCTTATCTTTTCTAGCATGAAACATAGATACCTAAGTACCTTTAGTCTTGTCCCTTGTCTCTGGAGGGATTTCCTTCACAGATATTTTAGAGTTAGCTAAATTGGTTTCATACTTTAAAGATATAAACAAGCATTCACCATCATCATCATCAAAAATACTTGCATTTTCTATAACATAATAGCTTTTCTTAATAATATTACCTTTGTTCTCCTTTTTTTTGTCATTCACATCCTTGTTTGGACATCTTGAAGCATAGTGACCTATCTTTCCACAAATGAAAAATTTAAAAGGTAACTTACCTTTGTACTTACCAATACCCTTTTTCATCCTTATCACAAAGTTAGCTTCCACATCATCAAGATCCTCCTAATCTGATTCTTCAGTCTTTTATGATTTTCCAGGCTTAAAAGCAGTCTCAACTTTTGCACCATTATTTGCAGCAAATTATCTTATTTCAAATGCGGTTAGGGAGCCATACAACTGATCTCTAGTATATAAATCTAGATTTGAAAATTCCTCAATAGAAGAAACTTTATGACTATAAGATTTTGGAAGAGTTTTGAGAGTTTTCTTTACCACTTTTGATTCTTTGAATTTCACACCAAGAACTCTGATGGAACTGACCACTTCATCTACCCTCTGCATGTAGCTTGTAATGTTTTCATCTTCAGACATCCGTAGGATCTCAAATGTAATCTTCAGATTTTGCATCTTCACCTGTTTAACCTTATCATATCCTTCATAAATTCTTTCCAACTTTGTCCCAATTTATTTAGCAGTTTTTAGATCCATAAATTTCACTAATTCAAATTTTTTAAGACTACACAAGAGAGCATACCTTGCTTTACCATTGCATTCATAGGCCTTGATTTCAACTTCATTTCTCAAACCATTTTTAGGCATATTATAATCATTTTTTACTACCTTCCAAATGTAAAATTGAAGATAAACTAGAAAACTTTCCATCCTTGTCTTCTAGAATGCATAGTCCTTGCCATCAAACATAGGGATCTCCTTCTTCTGTGCCATCCCATATCTACCTCAAATGGTTAATATTTCTTCCAAGGAACCTTACTTTAGTACCAATTGTTGAATGCACAAGACAACTGAGAGGGGGGTGAATCAGTTGTACCTTAAAAATTTAAAACCCTTATATACATTTAGATCAACATTCATTAATAAACCCTTAAATATGTTATGATGATTTATCATTGAAATAAAATAAAAGAAACTGAAACACAACAACACCATACATAAGAGAATAGTAGATTTACCTAGAAAACTGAAGATGGTAAAAACCATGGTGAGGATTAGCTCACATTATAAGTAATAACAACACTGATTACAAAGGCTCATTACTGGAGGGCTCACTGCCTAGAAAAAGAAAGGCTCATTTCTAGAATAGAAAAGAAATGCTACATAGAGAAAACTATCTCAATGCAATAGAAAATCCACTACAATGCCACCAACACCTTGCATCCTGATTGAAGAATTCTAGAAACCTTCTTCTCACTACATCTAGTAAAATAACACATGAAAGCTCACACTACACTTCTCAAATTCGCACTCCATAACTCTACAATTTGGATCATATTTGTCTATCTCTTCTATCACCCATCGATCAAAAAATCAACTCATATTTATACCATCTTCACCCTTGAAAACTTTCTCCAAGGTTGGCTATGTACTCAACCATGCAAATTCAAATAATGTTAGCACCAAAAAATTCCTGCAGTGGAAAGGAATGAAGGTGGACCAAAAAAATCCTTAGCTAGGACATAAATCCAACCTTACATGACACACCATTCTTCCACAAAAAACTAAGCATCTTCGCAAGTAGTGTAAACACCAAGGTCAATTGATACTTATGTAAACACCATTAAGATTTTAAGTACACACTTCCTTTGATCTATCCATAACTCACAGACAAAAAAAGTCACCTAAACACACTCTAGAATATTCCACAAACACCCTAAAATCGAAAAAAATCCTTCACAACAACTTTCACCTGAAGAATGTACACACCTAGTACATCCATACTACTTTTCCATACACTATAACTCAAGAAATTGAATTTTGAAGGAACAAACCTCGAACCACATCAACTGAAGAAAGATACCAACACTATCAACAATCCTTCAGATCCACAAGACCTAAAACATAACTGCAGAGAAATGTGGAGCATAAACATTTCTCCCAGACACCTTTGCAATACACAACTCACACTTTGGTGAACAAAAATTTTGTATAGTGATCTGACACACCAAATTTTGGATACAAAACCTTCGATCATGTTTGATCAGAATATATGAAGTGCATAAGTAGATCTTCAACCTAGAAGAAATGTAGAGCAAGACAAAAACACAACCCTACAACCCAAAACACCACTACAACATACTGTTTCTTCTTTTTATCAAATTTTCTCAAAATAACTTGGAAGCCAAGCACCAGAGGCACATCCTCATCATCTACAATACTTCCTTAACACAACTGAACCAAATATAACATAGCAACTCAACCATAGATCACATAAGCTTATCTCAACAACACTAGAGGTTGGCATTAGTAGCTTTACTAATGACAACATAATGTAACTAATCAAAGAATGGATAGCATCAACCACTATCAAAAAAATCTCACCCAATAATGATCTTCTTCCTCCTTATACAGTTGACACCAATGAAAACACAAGCTTGTTGACATGAATGCCAACACCAGTCTGCTCATACTTGCAAAATAAACCTTATTGGTTGATACATATATTTATATATTTATTCCTTATATTAGAATTATGTGGTTGTGATTTCTAAACAAGATAATCATAGCATACTAGTATAATACCTAAGTTTTCATAAACCATATGTATGCTTACATAAAGTATGAAATATGAGAAATGATATTATCTTAAAGTATTATGTTGAAGATGTCAGTTTGCAATACTATATGTACATGTGTGTTTAATTTGGTTGTTCTTGGGGTTAGGATAATCCATGGATGGGAGTAACCTAGTTGGTCACTTAGTTATGTCATCACCTGATGACACACAATTTCACAAATACTCTTTGATACCAAAAATGACGTAAAATCAAACTCACTTGATACCAAAAATGACATAAACTTAAACTCACTCCAGCCTCACTGACTGTTCAAACTTTGGTTGCCTTGAAAATCTCATTTATCAAGCAAATTGACAAAATCATAGCACAATAAAATCTTTTCTTTGTATTAAATTCTAGCTCTCATTGTATCCCATAACCAATTCAAATATTGTAGGCAATTTCTATTCAAATATTCAATTTCTAATAAACAAGTATTTCCTTTCAATTTATTTTCTCAAATGCGCCATTCACAGACTCTGTAATTACCATCCATACAAATTTAAGATCAAATTCAGATTACCTTCCTTGGCACAATATTCCTATTTACTCTTGTTCACAACTTCCTCCACATTTCTATCTTGACACATTCTTATCTATCATACCTATGCCTATTATCAATGCTTTGTTCATACTGATAGTCACTTGCATGGGCCTCAAATTGGATGTACACCATACACTACCCCCTTTTCATGGTCTTGCTTCCACACTATGGAATGTTTCCCCTCCTAGGTTCCTCTTTCTCTATGTCGCAGACCTTTATTTCTTGTATTGTACACCCACCGCTGAATTCTTTATTTGTTGTTCAACCTTAATTCTCCTTATCCACATCACTGCATCTCTCTCCATCTTGCTTTCTCTTTGCTTATCTACAACACAACTCTCTCCTTATTTTGAAGCATGACACATTTCCTGATATCTCACCTTGTGCATCCCATCTTCATTCATTTCTCTTCCCCCCTTTTTTCTATACATGCCAAAAAGAGTATTGATCCTTTCTATTTCTATATAGGTTGAATATCTCCCTCTAAAATTGTTCCCTATTCCTCCTGATGGTTTCTCCTCTGTCTCCCTCTTGCCACCCAAACAACCTCTTCCAAGAACTATTCAAGACCTTCTCTAACTATCCCTAACTACCTTTAGCTTCTCTATTTTTCATGAATTGGACCCAATAGAAGCAATACTATCATAAACTTTCCTTCCAAAAATAATAGGACACCTGTCTGAAGCTAGCCAAAGGGCAAGAATTCACCCTGAGAGGATAGCCCCAACAATGCAAAAATAAAAGACCAAAATTAAAATCAAAAGTTCAAACAAAACTAAAGATACCCTTGCATCAGGTTCCCTAGGGGACTAAGAAAACATGTGCTACACATGAGGAAATAATCAACAACTTTTCACTCTATTTTTTTCTCTTCCTCCAACATTGCTTAGGTACAAACACCAAGTTCCTTTGACAACACTATGCCAATTTCCTTGCTTCCTTCCTATATTTAGACGTAACATATAAATTTCTCCTCTATAACTCCTTTCCCATTCATCCACATACCAATTATTAGAATTGATTAGAGGGAAATTTTTATTTCACATATGCTCAAACTCATACCCTCTATCGACTTATTTGTCAACTTCAACAAAATCATCCTTCCATTGTAGCCCATTTTGGATTTCCCCATACATATCATAACTCTCAATATCCCCACTAAAATATGGATACTCCACTCCATATGTCTCAATATTCAACATATCAACACAATGCAAAGCAATGACCTCATAAAGATTCAAGATTTTTACCTCTTCCTGTAGCTCTACTACACCCTCTTTATCATAGGATGCCACCTTTCTTTTTGCATCCTAACTACTGCCTCCTTACACAAATCTATACCTTCACTCTTTATTGTCTCATCCGTTGCATTAGCTATAATCTCGTTTGAGGCTTCTTTATTTTCTACTGCTCTTTCTTCACTCTTCATGCCTCCATTAACCCAAGCTTCTGTTGATAATTTTTTCTTTCCATCTCTCTTATCTAAACCATTCCTATGGTCCATTCCATATTTAGATTTATTCTTTTTGAACTTTCCAATCTATTTGTGTTTGTTTTCCTATTTTCTCTTGTATCTCCTCTTTCTCATTTCTTTCTCATCTACAAGCCTCCACATTTCCATCTCATATTCATACATCTCCCTATCACTATCCATCTCATCAACCTTGTCATCCTCCTATTTTAAACTAGAAATTTAATTTAAAGCCTCAGTATTTAAATCAACTTTGTAAGAACTTACAAAAATCAACAATAGGATCAAGAGACCAAAGATAGCACAAAAGAGAGAGAGAAGATGAGAGAATATGATGATTGTATTGTTAGTATGCATGAAGATGTTAAATTACAAGTATGTACAAGGATTTCTTATAAAGGAAAGCTAGGACAAAAGGAAGGGCCATGAATGAGACAAGTGTCACAATCATGTGCAGGGTAGGTAGAAAGAAATAATAGATAATTCCATGAAAGGTGGATCACCCATCTAAAGTGGAATTATCATGCCATGAAAAGTGGAGATAAAAAGGTGATAACTAGATCGCACCACAAAGAGTGGGATTTCTCCTACACACACTTCCCTAAGTGTCCTAATCACATCTCTCAATATATGCACAAACCTAGATGCAAGATGCAAATAAATAGGTGTCACAAGTGCAAACAATGATATGCATTCCCTAAGTAAGCTTAAGTAAAGTGTAATAAGTAAAATACTTATTTACACCAACACCCCCCCTTAAGTGCAACTGGGGGAATGAAGACTCAAGATAACTATGCAAGATAAGATGCAAGACGGGTCTTGACAATTGGGCCATGTTAGGTACCCATGTACAAATGCAATACAATCTCTCACAAGCGAGGAAAGCGAGAAAACCTCATGGGAAAAACTCCCCCTCAAAAGAGAGAAGAAAACAAATAAATGTACAAATGAAGAAGGAAAAAACCCCAAGATGAGGAAACAATCCCCCCACATGAAAGAGAATGGAGAAGTCAAGTGACTCCTCCTGAAAAATCCTTCACCCCCAAGAGAGCTTGCAATTGATGGTACTTACTCTTAGTAAAGGGTTTGGTGAATATGTCGACAACCTGCTATGCTATCAGACAATAGCACAAGTCAATGACCCGATCCTGAATCAACTCCCTAATGAAGTGCATATGAATCTCAATGTGCTTGCTCCTTTGATGCTAGACCAGATTCTTGGAGATCGCAATAACACTTTGATTGTCGCACCGAATGATTGTCAGACGTGGAATGGAAAAACCAAACTTAGAAAGAATGTGTTGAAGCCAAATGGCCTTAGTGGCTGCAGTAATAACCCCCCCTATACTTAGCCTCTGTTAATGAAAGAGAAATGGAATGCTACTTCTTGCTCTACCATGAAATAGGTTCTGACCCAAGATGGAAGCTGTAGCCAGAGGTGGACTTGCGGTCATCAAAATCACCAGCCCAATCTGAGTCAGTATATCCTACTAAGTCAAGTTGTGCACCTGCTGCATAATGAATCCCATGCTGATGAGTACCTTGGATGTAGTGCAAGATGGGTTTGGCGGCTTTCCAATTAAGCTCATGTGGTTCTTGCATAAAGTGAGAGACCATGACAACTGCATAAGAGATGTTAGGGCATGTATGAGTCAAATAGATGAGACTTCCAACAAGCTGATGATACAAAGTGGCATCAACAAGTGGAGTGGAGCACTTAGCCTCAAGCTTGACTTCTGAAAGAAAGGGAGTTAGAGCAGGCTTACAATCAGTCATGCGGAACTGTGAAAGAAGATCAAGAGAATACTTGGGCTATGACAATTTAATCCTAGATGAAGTCTGCTGAATCTCAATGCCAAGAAAGTAGTGAAGAAGGCCCAAGTCGGTCATGGAAAATTTGTCCTACAAAGCAGTTTTGACACTGCCAATGATGGATGAGGTGCTCCCTATAATGATCAAGTCATCAACATAGAGCACAAGTATCAAATGTGTATCATCCTGCCTCAAGATGCAGACATTCTGATCTAAATGACACTTGGTAAATCCTGTGGAGAGAAGGAAGGAATCCATCTTAGCATACCAAGCTTGAGGGGCCTGCTTAAGGCCATAAAGGGACTTCCTCGACTTGCAAACCAATGAAGTATCCTGGATGAAACCTTGTAGCTGCTTCATATAGATCTCCTCATCAAGATCCCCATGTAGAAAAGCACTCTTAACATCCATTTGATGTATTTCCCAACCATGTGAAGCAGAAATGGCAAGTTTCAGGAGAATGGAAGTCATCTTTGCAATAGGTGCAAAGGTCTCAGTGTAGTCAACTCCTGTAACCTGTGAGAAACCCTTTGCAACAAGTAATGCCTTATACTTATCAACACTCCCATCCACTGCATATTTGGTCTGATAGATCCACTTGCATCGAACCATCTTTCTCCCCTTAGGGAGAGGGACTAACTCCCAAGTGTTGTTTCTCATCAAGGAACTATACTCTTCCTCCATAGCTGCATCTCATTCAAGAACCCTGGAGGCTTCTTGAAAGCATTGTGGATTTGAAGTTGATGTAATGAGAGCATGTGGAAGAGGCTCATGCTCATACTGTGACCTAGTCCTTCGAGTATCCAAAGGATCCCAAACAAGTGGACCTGCTGCCTCAAGAGTCCGATGAGCCCAATGAGGTCTAGTAGGGGTAGAAGGGCGAGGCTCCTCAATTGGAAGTGGACCCTACGAAGGTGTAACCTTGTGATTCAGTGAGGAAGGAGAGTCATCATCATCTGAATCACTTTCATCGCTATCAATTGTGGAGGAAGGAGGAGTTGAAGAGTCAAAGCTAGGTGATCTTTCCTCAAAATGTACACTCCACTCAAAGAAAATCTCATGAGTCTCAGGATCCATTAGTCTGTATGCCTTAACACCATCTGCATATCCCACAAAGATACAAGGACTGCTCTGTGGCTCCAATACCCTACATTCTGTGGAGGAGTACGAGTCCATGCAGGACTCCCAAACACTCTAAAGTATTTCACAACAGGTTTCCTAGCAAACCAAGCTTCAAAATGAGTGATACCCTTCAAAGCTTTATGAGGAACTTGATTCTAGATGTAGGTGGCACAACTGATTGCTTCTACCCAAAAAGCTAGACCGAGAGACCTGACATGTATCATGTAGCTTGCCATTTCCTTGAGGGTTCTATTTTTCCTTTTTGCCACACATTTTGTTGGGGTGTGTAGGCAATGAAATTTTGTAAGTCAATTCCCTCAAGTGTGCAAAATTCCTCAGGTCTATTGTTCACATACTCTCTGGCATTGTCTATATGAAGGATCTTGACTTGCTTCCCAGATTGCTTCTCAACATGTGCTTTGAAGTTGAGAAACTTTTCAAATAATTCACTTTTGTGACAAAGGAAGTAGACCCAAGTGTATCATGAAAAATCATCAATGAAAGTGAGGACATAACAATCTTTTCCAAAGGATGGCACTGGAAATGGGCTTGCTACATCACTCTGAACAAGCTAAAGAAGATCCAAGGCTCTCCAAGAGTTCCCTCTATCAAACTTCTCTTCGGGATGCTTTCCCATGGAACATCCTGAACATATGCCCTCAGAAAAACTGAGTTGAGGAAGCCCTTTGACCATGTCCTTGGTGTGAAGCTATTGTAGATAGTGTTAGTTAAGATGAACAAACCGTTCATGCCATATCTTACTCTATGAGTTTGAATGAGTGATCAATGCTACAGAAGGATCACAAGGTACCCAATGGGAGAATGAGTAAATCCTTGCATTATGATTAGCTCGACCCATTGCAACCAAAGCATCATTTGCAAGTTCCTTTACCACAACTATGTCGAGAGTGAATTCAACTTTCTTACCATCTCCATGACGTGTGATTTGGTAGATGGAGAGAATATTGGTGCTCAAGTTTGGAATATAGAGCACATCCTCAAATGTCCCATCACCCATCTCAATTGCACCTTTCCCCTCAACTTCCACTTGTGTATTATCACCAATGAAGATGTGAGGCACTGAAGAGGACTCCAAGGAGGAAATTTCCCCTTTGAAGAACACATATGTTGAGTAGCCCCTAAATCAAGAATCCATTGCTGTGATGAACTTGTTGTTGCCATGAAAGCTTGCCCTTTACCCTTAGACTGAGATGAAGAAAAAGTGGAAGGAGATGAGTCCTTCTTCTTATAGGCATTAGGAAAATTGATGTTCTTCTTAATGATGTTTGTTAACTCATCAATTTGCTTGGCATGACAATGATACTCCTCATGTCCAATCTTTTTACAATATGCACAAGTTGGTTTTTCCTTCTTGCTTGAGTTGTTCTTCTTTGAAGAAGATGATGATGAGCCTTGTTGTGGAGGAGTGGATTGTTTGTTCTCTCCTTGTGGCTTTGGTGAAGATTGATTTTGGACTTTCCCTTTGTCTTGCTTGTTGTTTCCATGATTGACCACCAATGCTTTTGAAGTTGAAGACTTGAGAATGCCCATTTTCATCAACTTATTTTTCTTAAGAATCAAAAGATCTATGAGAGCCTCAAAAGATGGTGATGTGAAGTTGCTAATTGTCAATTGTTGAGTCTGAAAACTTGAAACAAAGGCTGCATACTTGGCTGGAAGCTTGTCCAACAAGTTGAATACCAATTGATCATCCTCTTTCTCAATACCACAATCCTTTAGTTGTGCTCTTAGATTATTTTCCTTAGTGACATAATCCTGAATGGTGCCAAAATTCTTGGGATCAAGGCTTAGTAGATCATTTTCAAGCATGTATTCCTTAACCTTATCAACCTTGCCATACAAAGTACCAAGCTTATCCTAAGCTTCCTTGGCTATAGTACATTTATCAACATGGAAAATGAGATCATCTGAAATGAACTTTCTAAGTGTACCCAATGCCATAGAAGTTTTAGTGAGCCAATCCATATATGCAGTTGGATCTTCCTTAGGATTTACAGGTGCAATTATGATTCCATCAATATAGTAAATTAAACCTTTTTCCATTAGTTTACTCCATGCACATACTTTCCATGTAGCATAATTATGTGTAGTTAAGAGTGGAACTTTAGATGAACCCATGATGGAATGCAAGAGCACAAGAGAGAAAATAGGTACAATCACACAAGAGACACCCCCCCAAATTCACTCAATCAAAGTACCCCCCCAAAAATGATGATTTTGGCACTTTATAACTTAGTGTGTGTACAATAGGCCACTTGCAACTTGGCTAAGTGGACTTATGATTTCTGGTTTACAACTTGCCAAAAATAGGCTGAGAACAAACTAGAACAATGAAGCAAAGACCTAAATTCAGATCATGTGCCAAATAGGCCAAAAAATACCATATACTGAAAATAAAAAATACACTCAAGATCACTTCAAAATGATTGTAGATTCAAGAAGTAGACAAAAATTCATGCACTTAAAAAAAATAGCACCTGAAAAGGAGTTTGTATGTGCCTGTACGAAGCCCTAGAAGTTGTAGAAATGAGGATTAGATAGGTACGGTGTTGAAAAATTGAAAATTCTAGAAAACATGTCTGCCAAAATAAAAAACTGACCACATGGCTATGAAGTACACAAAAAATTAGCCCAAATAAAAAAAATTGCTCTGAAAAAGGAGCTAAAATGAGCAAGATATGGGCATTTGAAGTTGGACTGCAAAATGAGAAAGCCCAATGGTGAGGGGGGAAAATTTGTTTAGAATGTTGATGTCATCGTTGATACGATGATGATGTTAGCAAAGTATGTGATTAAAATTGACAGTCAAATGACCATCGGGAGTCTGCATGAGCTTAAATTTGATGTGGAAATGGACGTCTCATCGATTTTTTTTTTACTGCCAGTTTTTTTGAGATTCACCGGATTTTTTTTTTGGCGTCGACCAAAATCTTTGAACACAATATTCTTTTTCCTACCGCCCACCAAATTTTCAAAAGATCATCGCCACTATTTGAAGAAATTGCCAGACCTTTTGATCGGTACTCGGCTTTTTCCTCAGACTGCCGATTTTTCAAAATTTTGCCAGTTTTCTTATTTGAGCCACCTAGATTTTATAACTGTTCGTCAGAATTTATTTGATCCACTGACGGTTTGGACTTTACTGACTATCTGTCGGGAGTATGAGTGGGGCCGTGCAGGCCAGTGGCCACTTGCCACTTAGCTTCTGCCAGCTAGTGCAAGTATTGCGGTACTGCGAGGTACCTACAGTCTGTGGACTGTGGCTACAGTCCACCAAAAAAAACTTTTTCTATTTGTTTTTTTAATTTTAATTTTAATTTTTTGATTTTTTGATATGATTTTTCAATAAAAAATTTACAAAGAAATTTGATAGATACAAATTGAAATTTAAAAAAAAAATTCAAAAAATTTCAACTGAACAAATTTTTTGCAGAAAATATTTTTTCTTCAGAACTATAGAAAAATTCAGAAAATTGAAAAAATACCCAAATAGGCAATTTTTTCGATCTAGAGCTCCCAATGTCAGATTTCAATGAAATGAAAGGCTACCCTGACTGGAAAAGGGCTTCTAAATCCAAATTTGAGGTCAGATTTGGTCTAGGACACACCAAAATGTCGCTACTCCTCAGATTTTCCTCTTGACCACCTTCAAACGAACTAAGATCTCCCAACAATGGCCATGCAAAGAACCTCCAACTGCTCTGATACCATGTAAGAACTTATAAAAAGCAACAATAGGATCAAGAGACCAAAGATAGCAAAAAAGAGAGAGAAGATGAGAGAATATGATTATTGTATTCTCAATATGCATGAAGATGTTCAATTACAAGTATGTACAAGGCTTGCTTATAAAGGAAAGCTAGGACAAATGGAAGGTCCATGAATGAGACAAGTGTCACAATCATGTGTAGGGTAGGTAGAAAGAAATAATAGATAATTCCATGAAAGGTGGATCACCCACCTAAAGTGGAATTATCATGCCATGAAAAGTGGAGATAAAAAGGTGATAACTAGATCACACCACAAAGAGTGGGATTTCTCCTACACACACTTCCCTAAGTGTCCTAATCACATCTCTCAATATATGCACAAACCTAGATGCAAGATGCAAATAACTAGGTGGCACAAGTGCAAACTACAATGATATGCATTCCCTAAGTAAGCTAAAGTAAAGTGTAATAAGTAAAATACTTATTTACACCAACACACTTGCTTACTTTTTACCTTACGTGTGTCCTCGAGATTCTTCCAATCTTCTTCTGCAACTATTTCAACTTTATTCTTTTCCCTTGCTTCAAATTTTGTGAGCATGACCTCTTCATGAGGTGTCATTGATTCTCCCCATTTCTTGAGCTTTGCTTCATGGCTTTCAACTTGTTGGCTTTGGCTATCCTGTTGCAACAAAAAATCTTCATTCATGGTCTAAATATTTAATTCATGTCTTATATCCTTCTGAAAGGTTTCCACTTCATCATATCCTACAACTCCACTTTTCTTTTATGTTTTTCCACACTTAACCTTCCATACTTTATTTTCCAAAGTTTTGGGTTGATGTCTTCTTATGGCTGCACTTGTCCTTTTTGAGTCATAGATAGAACTTGGCATTAAATCATCTCCTCCATGCTTCCTTACTTGCTAACTTACCTTATCTTCTTGTCTCCACTTGGATTTTGTCATACCTTTTATGTTTGGTACTTGCTTACTATCATAAACTCCATTATAAGTACCTTCTTTACACCTTCTCTGCTACCCCTTACCAACTAATTTATTTTTCCAACTTGGTACTATATACCCATGATTCACCAGTTTCCTTCTCTCCTCATAAACTTTCTTATCCACATCCTTACTTCTACATATATGCTCAAAATTAACATTTCCATTTCTACTTACATAACCAAAATCAGCATTGTGACTTGCTTTTACCTACTGTCCCGAATTGTTGCCAAAATTGGCTTCTTTGTTTTCCATCTTTTCCTCTTCATAGGCATATTTTCCTGCATCTGCAACATCTTCAAAAGCATCCTGAAACTCTGGGGTTTCTTCCTCATCTTCATCATCAAACTGGAAATCTTCAGCACCATCCTCATTTTTATTCACATAATATTTGCCACGTTTGTCTATTGCAAACTCTTCTTGCCATACTGTTGCAACTAGTCTCCTTTCATTCTCATCTTCATCATTGTCCAAAGGTGATCTACTTGTCCTTTCTCTTGAAAACCCCAAGGTCTTATTCTTGAACTTCCTTATAAGGATTCTCATACTTGCAAACACATTCTCAAGCACAACATTAGTAACCAAAATAAGAGACCACAATGTCTCCATGAGTGCCTCCTTCCTGGACACTCTCCTCTCTTCTTTACTTTCTTCCTCAAGGGCTGCTTTCTACATGTCCTCTCTTTTCAAGGCTACCTCACTTTGTCTTCTTATTTTCTCCATAATCATTTGCATTGGTCACTTCACTTTCCTTCTCATTGGCCACCACCAAGCATTCTCTTCGTTTCTTTCTTCAAGCCGTTGCTTTACCAATAAATCACATCTCTCTAAGTATCTTTGTAACTATGCCATTTCTCTTTCAAACTCAGATTCTTGTTTCTTCATATTGTCTTTCTTCTTGATGCTTTCCTTCTTAGTATACTTCTACATCTTCTAACCTTTCTTATTTTGTCTGCCTGATACCTCACCTAAGGTTTCTCTTCACTTTTCTTCCTCTTGCCCAGTATTTTGGTACCCATATTCTTCTTTTATTTAACTTGTCAAAACTTAACACACATACTTGTCCTTAATCCCATGAACATACCTGACTTCTACTTCCCAGAACTTTGTGGCTCTGATACCAAAATGATGACACACAATTTCACGCATACTCTTTGATACCAAAAATTCATACGTAAAATCAAACTCATTCGATACCAAAAATGACGTAAACTCAAACTCACTCCAACCTCGCTGATTGTTCAAACTTTGGTTGCCTTGACAATCTCATTTATCAAGAAAATCATCAAAATCATAACATAATAAAATCTTTTCTTTGTATTAAATTCTAGCTCTCATTGTATCCCACAACCAACACAAATATTGTAGGAAATCTCTATTCGGATATTCAATTTATAATAAACAAGTATTTCCTTGCATTTTATTTGCTTGAAAGCTCCATTCATAGACTTTGTAATTACCATTCATTCAAATTTAAGACCAAATTTAGATTACCTTCCTTGGCGCAATCTTCCTATTTACTCCTATTCATGGCTCCCTCCACATTCCTATATTGGCACGTTCTTATCTATCATACATGTGCCTATTATCAATGATTTGTTCATACTAATAGTCACTTGCATGGGCCTTGAATTGGCTGTACACCATACACTGCCCCCTTTTCATGGTTTTGCTTCCACACTGTGGTGTGATTCCCCTCCTGGCTTCCTCTTTCTCTATGTTGTAGACCTTTATTGCTTTTATTATACACCCACCATTGAATTCTTTATTTTTTGTACAACCTTAATTCTCCTTACCCACATCACTACATCTCTCTCCATCCTGATTTCTCTTTGCTTATCTGCAACACAACTCTCTCCTTATTCTAAAGTGTGACATATTTCCTTATATCTCACCTTGTGCGCTCCATCTTCATTCATTTCTCTTCTCCTCTTTTTTCTACATTGGCCAAAAAGAGTATCGATCCTTTCTATTTCTATACAGGTTGAATATCTCCCTCTACAATCGTTCCATGTTCCTCCTAAAAAATTTCTCCTTTGTCTCCCTCTTGCCACCCGAACAACCTCTTCCAAGAACCATTTGAGACCTTCTCTAACCATCCCTAACTGCCTTTAGCTTCTCTATTTTCCATGAATTGGACCCAATAGAAGCAACATTATCAAAACCTTGCTTTGCAACAATAATAGGACACCTGTTTGAAGCTAGCCAAAGGGAAATAATTCACCTCGAGAGAATAGCCCCAACAATGCAAAAATAAAAGAATAAAATTAAAATCAAAATTTCAAACAAAACTAAAGATGCCCCTACATCATCACCTTTTAGGTTGAAATTATGTTATGATTGAAAAAAGTATGTGTGTTCATTTACCAAATCGAGCTAAGGGGTGGGTGAACATACAACTTTGCTTTCAAGTGGGTTTATTTTATATCGAATCTTTGGCCAAAGTAGTGTAAGTAGCTATTGATTACACTTGTTGATTTGTTGTGAGCTAGGTTTACATAAATAGGCTAGGAATGTCATGCATGTAGGTTGTAGCCAATGTATGGTAGATCTAGTTATGTAGGACACAACACCATGCTCAAGAAGGCTAGTATTATGAGGTTACCTGACCGAGATCTCTTCATCGAAGGGTAGGGCCATCTTACCACTTAGGTAGATGTGCGGGGGATCGCAGTAAGTCCATGGTTGACAGAAAAGCACTTGAGTAATAATCTCCCTCATACAATTGATAGCCTAAATTTGAGGATGAATGCCTAGGAAGGGACATCTGGACCATTTGTACTCTATTTCATTAAGCTCTTAGAAGCTATGTATGTATTCATGTATCTCTATCTTTATGGAAATTGTAATTGGAAAAATATTATCATTACACGAGATTATGTAATATAAAATTGTTACTTGGGATTATGTAATGTTTCTTTATAAATGCAATGAACTATTCACATGTGGGTTAAAACTTAGATAAAATCAATAGGTAAGACATTGGGAATGCTACATCATAGGATATCTAGTTAACACACTTTTTAAGTTCTTTTGTTTTTGCTAAAGTAGCACTTAGTGAAGACACATTCAAAACTCTTTAAAGCTTATAGCCAACATGATAAAGGTATGCCTAGGACAAGCAAAAGTGGTGCATTTTCTTGAGTGGCTTACTTAGCTATGGTCAAGTTAGGAAAATTGTGCCTCCCCAAATAAGCCATTATAGAGATTGTTGGCATTTGTAAATGACATTTGAATCTTTTCATAATCATGCTTGCCCAAAATAGAAAGATGACTAAAATTTTACACTAGACACATTCTAAGCATAACTAATTTGATATTTTTAAAATCCTCTTTTTAAGATACACCGGTCATGTAAAGGATTAAATGCTCTCTTTTAGTATGTAAATATATAAAAAGGTGAAAGAATGTGTTATTCCAAGTTGGTATTAATTGGTCAAGGTTAAGGAGGAGGTTATTAAAGATCACAAAGTAAATCAAAAAAATATGATATTAGATTAGAATTGTTTGTGAAGAAATTTAAAGAATGGTGATTTTTTATTTTAAGTATCAAATTTTTTTCAAAGTGTTAGGGTATTTTAGATTTTTTTTCAAATTTCATTAAAATAAAGGACAGTTTTATCATAATCAAAATAGTTTAAAATCATATATTTAATTTTTTTTATTTTTAGTCTACATTAAAATAGTTCATAATAATTTTTGAAAACAAAAGAATATTCTAAAATAGACATTTTTAGCCAATAGCTACTATTTATAGCTTTCTAATATTTTTAATTGTTTATGGCTTAGAGTCAACTATTATTAGACCATATATTTGAATATGTGAGACACGTGAACATTAAAGGATAAATGACAATAATTTAAAATGTCAATTGAGTTGACAATTATATGTGTCATATTAGAGTTAGTAGATAGGGTTATTTTGTTATAAATTTTGCATTCATGCAATCAAACTATCCAAAATAATAGTAATTACTTTATTTCCTTTATTTTCATCCATTGCTTTATAAAAAATACAAACAAGTTTCATTTTATACTTAGAAAGAGGGTTTACCAATTGTCATTTCTACATGCTAAAGTTTCTATTCACTATTATTCATGATTACTATTCAAAAATTCATTTGTTCAACACTATTTAGTTGTCTATTTTTCTTTTAATTTTATGTTGTTGTCTTAATATTCTTTAGGGGTTAAGACTTAACAATTACTAAAAACTATATAACAATAGGTGTTAAGTTGATAGTTATAGCTTTGAATGCAAATGTCGTGTTTTAATTTATAAAACCATACACATGTGCTTGAATCTATCCGATTTGTGTGTAATTGCATTGTTTATTTTACCTTTTTAACTAAGTATTTGAAATATACAGTCTTAGGATTTATTTTCAAACAAATAATATTAAATACTTTGCCTTGTATTGAAAAGAAAAGAAAAATATTTTATATTTTACTTATATGAATACAAATCACCCCAAAAACTATTGTAAACATTATAGATAGAAGGTACATATTGTTCATAGTAGGTTAGTTTGAATTTCTAGGGAGCTTCCCCTTCTAATTTAAAAAGCAACTTTATCTCACATCTATTCCATTTTGTATCACACTAAATAGTGAATTAAAATGCTAACAATTTTTGGTAACTCTACTTGGAAGCAACATAAGAAAATAATCTTACTAATTGTTATCCCCCAATTTGAACATTGAAAATTTTAAAATTCTCCTGTCAAAATTTCAGCCTATAGTGGCCGAGCACACTTGTCTTCTTGATGCCTATGAGTTATTTATTAATATTCAGGGCTGACTTGTCAAATGAAGACAACAGGATAGGATATTTCTGGATTAAAGAGGTAAGCTTCATTGCAAAATTGGCAAAATAGTTGATATCTTGAAAAAAAAATCAATACAATGAGGCATTAATATAGAATTATAGATATGGCATGAATGATCTATACACCTTTATGCCTCCACAAATCATAAACACGTCATGATTGAATCAACAAGCTTCTTACTCAGAAATTGTAGCAAAATGTTTGACTCTCTCATCTCTAGTTGTTGGCAGCCTTTGTTATCTATTTCACCAATGTCATGGCTTTTATCGGTCATCTCAAATACTACCTTTAAATGTTGACACAGTCGGCTAGAGGTTGGGTGTAAGATAGCAGCTGGCTCTCTGAGATTAATTGGGTAGACGAAATTTTCGGTGGTCCTCTCAAACAAAACTTTTCAATTATGGTTCTCATGGACTCTGGCTGAAAATTGTTGTTCACAATGCACGGCTCTATCGTGCAAAATATAGAAATAAATGTTATTGGCTATAAATCTAATAAACATGACAAAAGATGTGGTCTCTCAAGCCCGCAATAGTTCTTGTGAATCCATTATAGAGGCCGTCATTATCTCTAAAGAAATTGCTAGAGTAAAAGCGTGCAGTGAAAAGTGCAGCCCCATATAGGCCCCAGCAATGATAAAGGTGTAAGCAAAGACCAATGTTCTAAGAGAAAACGTTATCGACATTTTTAGAAGTTCTAAAACCACTGTAGGGCCGATACATTAAATGTTTTGAAACATGGAGAAGTCGGGGAGTCGGGAGTTTTTGAAACTCCCGAACTCTTAACTGAAGATTCTAAAGTTCTAGAAAGGTCCGACCTCCTAACTTCTTTGTTGTCGGGGATTCCACAAGTTTTTAAACCCTTGTCTTTACCGATACATTACTTGGAGGCGAAGGGGAAAGGGCACTTTGTTCTTGCACTACCCATAGGAATTGAAGACTCGGCATTGGGTCAGAACAAATTACAGAGGTATTTTGGTACAGATTATACTGATCAATGTATGGGAACGGGTTTACATAACAATGGCTATGCATACGAATCCTCTGCAGTCTACTTTACGGGATATGCATAAAGAAAATAGTGTTATGATCAACTCTTTGATGAATACACTTGAGCCGAATAATAAACTCTTGATGTATACCCCAATTGCGCGCAAAAATGAACAAAGTGAATGAGTATCCAGATAGAATGCCTCAAAAGATTCACGTAAGGTATGAGAAACTGGTCGACTCGAATATGCAATACTTGTGCAATCGACAGTGTTTCTTCATCAACATTAATATTCTCATTGAATTTGATACTTCAGCTTGTGCTAAGAATGATAATGTCAGTGAAACCTATGATCTCGAAGATGGTCACAAAGATTCCAAAAGTAAGTTATGAAGAGCCATGAAAAATGGTGAATTTCTTCGCGACTAAAATATAGGAAGCGGTTACCCAAAAAACGATACTGTGGGCGAATACTTTGTTTGCATCTGAATATAAAGCAGTGTTCCACGGGCCTGGGGTACGGGAAACGGGGACGTTCAGGACGCGTTTCGGAGACGGGGGACAAAGGGCCTAAGTTTGGGGACGACGAGGGGTTGGCGGGGTGGTGGTGCTGATATAGTTATACATATACTCATAGTACTTGAAAAACTAGTTTTGAAAAAATGTATAACAGTATAACAGTATAAGAATTACATTTCAAATGAAACTATAGGAAATTAGTAAAATTATAACATAGCAAAATTTGAAATACTAAATCTAAATACGAAGATATCTTGAATGCTAATTGCTAAATAAACTTTGACAAATGAAATTGTCAAATTGGAGATTTCTATTATATCGAAAATATGAATATCTGATGTCATATGAAATATCAGTATCACACAGTCTATAAAGATGATATGATTCATCATTACAATGAGTAGCATTATAAAAGACAAAATGCCAAAATCTCAAAACTCAAAATGTAGTGAATGGAGGCCTCTAATCATCTGCAAACTCCTCATCACTGGAACTGTTGGACTCCACAAGGTCAAGATCCCTCAAGCTCACACCAACCAACTTTGCATATGAAGTGGTAGGATCATCCTCATCAATCTGTGAAGGCTCCTCTGGCTCCATATCCCATCATGCCGTTGGACTCTCCTTGTACCCATGTGTCTTGCGATCCATGAGATGCAAAGCATTGTGTACAACCACAAGCTTCTCTGCTCTCTTAGAGGTAAGTTTGTTTCTCTTAAGAGAGTGGATGAAGCTATATGTAGACCAGTTCCTCTCAGCAGCTGAAGAACTGAAAACTTGGGATAGCAGATGGATAGCTAGAGTGGTGGTCAAAGATTTCAGACCATGACAATTCCACCACAAAAGTGGGTCCTCCTATGCCATAGATTCTATATCCATCTTTGCTACATCTGAATAGCCTCTAAGAGTGGCAAATTTGGTCCACTTAGTGCGAATTGTGTAGGCATCTCTAGAATCATACATCTTCTCTATGCACCTAAAGATACCCGCCTTCACCTCATCATCCTGAATCGGTGTCACTCTACCTGGTCTAGCCTTGTACCACTTAGGATTCAAGGCAAAGGAAACCATATGCAAAGGAGTGTTCAACTTGTCCCATCTGCACTGAATGATTGGCCGGATGTGCTCATTGTAGAATGCTAGAGAGGGGTCCTTCACTCGCACAACAACCCTCATCTGTTCAAGCATAGAGTTGATGCACTCATACACTTCTCCAAGGTTAGGTGCATCCCCATCCCCATATCTGATAACTTGGAATATTGGAGAAATGATGGAGACAATGTATTTCACATCAATCCAAAACACATCACTCTTCACTATCTCCTTCACCCTTCTCCCCTGTGCTGTCTTGGCCTCGACCCACTTATTCCACTCATTAGTCATAACCATGAGTTGCAATGCCTCTTGCAACTCAATCATTCTCTCCAAGAGAATGAAATATGATGCATATCGGGTCTCCACCGGTTTGAAGAACTCCTTCGCGAAGGTCCTGAAGAGTGCATGTGAAGTGTGGTGGTTACAGATAAACATTTGCACATCTCTCGCATCGGTGACCACTCCTCTAATCCAATCAATCTTCCCCATGTCCTTGAGTGCATTGTTCATGGCATGCACACATGGGGTCCACCAAATATTTCTATAGGCTGCCTCAATGAATTTCCCTACTTCTCTACACACATGGGCTGTATTTGTGACTACTTAGACCACATTTTGTGGCCCACCCTCCTCAATAGCCTCCATGAGGACATGAAACTAAAAATTAGCATCTTTGTGATGCCCTGTACAATCAACTGCTCTAAGGAAGTATGGGCCCTCTGCACATGTGACCATGATGTTGATGAGTGTGTTCGTCCACCCATCCATAACTATGCTGCACCCAGATGCCACCCAACATGCCTTCATCTTCTCCATCAAAATGTTGATCTTGGAATAACGCTTATCCAAGATTGAGTTCCTCATTTTCATCGCACCTGGTAGCACATATGATGTTCCTCCTATCGCCACCATAGCCATCATCTCCCTATAATAAGGAGACTGTGTAACATGAAATGGAATGCCATTGGCAAAGAAGAACTTGCCAATGGATTCATCTATCTCATCTCTCAGCTGCACATTAAACATATCAGCTATGGGGTTACTTTGCGATGTCTGCAACTTGCGTATCCCTATGGCTGTCCCCCTAGCGACACTAGAAGTGGAAGTGGATGAAGATCCAAACATCATTCCTCCCATCTGCGAAGCATGAGGAGAAGTATGTGGCGCATGATGGATTTGCTGAAGGGCTTCCCTAGCAGTCAAAGTAGTAGGGACTGAAATATTTGTGTCCTCTGGAATGCCCCAAAGCTTGTTAAACTCCATTCTATAATGTATATTTTTAGGCTCTTTCAAAAACTTACAAGGCTCCACACCTTTTCCTGTCCAAAAAAGAAAGTGTGCATTCACTCGAGTGATGCTACCAAACCATCCAGTCTCACAAATGTTGCACTTCCACTTCCTTGTTCCCCCACCTGAATGTGATGTGCCTTGTATTCTTGTAGAAAACTGTTTTAGAGGAGAATTTAGATCAAAAGCACCCTTAGCATACTCTGCCAACAATTCTAAAGGGCAACCTGTACTAGCTGGTGCACTCGCCATGGAACTAGATTGGGTTGCAGGATCAACCCCATGGTCATCCCCCTCATTCTCGGGTTCAAAATCTGAATCATGCTCACTATGAGAATGGATTTCCATGTCATCCCCACTCATGTCTTGCATGCTCATTGTGAAAGTGACATTGCATTTCACAAAATTAAAATAAAATCAGCCTAGTTTAACAAATTGAAATACAAATTTGAAATTTTTAATTTTGAAAACAAAATTTACAATTTCTAATTTAAAAATCAAATTTAATTTTATATTATTTAAAAATTAAAATTAAAATATTAAATTAATAAATAATAAAATTTGATGTTGAATCTTGAGGGAAAAATGATGAAGATGAATGAATCATTCATCATTTTCCCTCAAGATTCAACATCAAATCTGATTTTGAGATGAATAAGAAAAAAAACAAGTTTAATATTAATTTTTTTTTTTTAAAAATTGATGTTGAATCTTGAGGGAAAAATGATGAATGATTCATTCACCTTCATCATTTTTCCCTCAAAATTGAACATCAAATCTGATTTTGAGTCTTTGAGATGAATAAGAAAAAAAAACAAGTTTAAACTTAGAAAATAAAACAAAAACAACAAGAAATCTGAAAAAAAAACTTCAAAAACCCTACCTTGTGCTTGAAAAATCTCTCCAAAATGTAGTAGAATCCTCTTCCTCCTCTTCTTCTTTCTCCTTCTCACTCCTATCACACTTGCAATCACTTATTTCACTCCTTCAATTAGACTTCTTCACTGTTTTTCCTCCTCTTTAGCTGGCTGCAAAAAAAACCAGTCTTTCAAAACATGACTGAGATGATGAAATTAGAGTCTTTTGTGTTGTTTTGGAGGAAGGGATGGGGCCCACACCAAATTAGGATTACCCCAAAACATTAAAAAAAAATAATTTATTTTTAATTTTTAAGTTAAATATGCCCATAAATGTGTGGCTTGACAGGAGATGACTAGGCGTCTCCCTGCCTTCTAAGAAATGCCGAGGCGTCTCCCAAGGCGACTTGGAGATGTCGAGACGTATCTCAAGGAAAATTGAAGATGTCTCCACGTCTTTGGTGGAGTACCGGTGGTGGTGGTGTGACGACGGGAAACGTCAAGTACTCGTTTTGCTATCCCTGAAACATCCTCGTTTATGAAACGTGACCAGATAGGGGGGGGAATGTGTTTCTGTGGAACACTGATATAAAGCCTCAACCATTGTTAGGAAAGTAAAAGAATTTTCCAGGTGTCCTCCTCAAGAAATTTTAAATGTTACAATAAGTATGTTTCCAGATATAACTGATTTTAAAGAAGCGGTTGAGATAAGGGAGAATTTCTTTTGTATCTTATTTTTCAAAGAAACGGTTATGAGAACTGAAGATTCTCATTGGGGAGGCTTATTTATTTTAAAAATATTTCTAAATGGAGGGATCTTTTTCAAGCTATTCGGGAACAGGGGAGCAATTTTATTTTATTTTCAACACAATCTTGTTGTACAAGGATGTCAAGTCTATGAACTCACATTTTGGCATTGGAGGAATTAAGAAGATATTTCCGAGTCTTTGAATTTATTAATGTTTTCTTTTGATTGCAATGAACTATGTGTCTTTGTAATTACTCTTCAGTGTTTAACTATTATATCGAACTATGCATGTGTTTAATTCTGAAGCTTTGAATTCAGAGTAACTCATTTGTTGAAAGGGATATACTATTCTTTCTTTTCCTGGATATCATTTGTGAGTGTGGGATAAGTAAAATTTGTGTTATTTGTCTACATTCACTTCATTTTGAATTAACCCATCACATCTGTGTCATGGTTATGCACAGTTGTTAGTCTTCCTTTTCTGCTTTCTGGTTAAAAGCATACCTTGTGTTTTCATTCATTGCATATTATTCGAAGGTAGTTGTGCCTTGTAAAATAAGCAAAGATCACTTGCAAATACCATTGCAAGCGACTCAACTATTGGTTAGATTGTCATTGACACGGGCAAGAGAGTATAAACTGCAGTGACAAATCTGTTAATTAACACTAATCAAGCTATTCAATATGACACAAAGGTTCTAAAGCTCATGAAATCAATTTCCACTTTATAGAAAAAACCATTATGATCAACTGATATAATCAATAGTTAATCCAAAGGGTAATTGTATCCACAACAATAACCCAACTCCATTATTTCCATCAAAAAATAAATTGGTCTATTGGCACTCATTAAAAATCATTAATTTTCTCATGAATCAAGAAAGAATTTCCCAAGTTCCACAATTATGGCAAGGAGCATCCTAATGTGCATACTTTAACCTTCACCATTGAGAATAGACTTCTAAGTGTGGTTCATAAAAATGTTGCAATTCACTTGTTTGTAGAAACCTTACAAGACACAAGAGTTAATTTCTTTCAACATCTCGTTGTTGGTTTAATACCTAGTTGGAAATCAATTAATGAGAAGTTTCTTACAAGTTTCAAGCTAGTTAAGGATATTCATGTCATACACAACTCTAGAATGCCAAAGACAAGACAATGAACTGATGAGAGATTTAAAAAAAAATCTAATCATCTAGTTACCAAAATTATAAACACTTAAAATCCTTCTAAAGTTATTTTGAGTTTCTTCACAAATGCTCTATCTTCAAAACTTGCTTACTTTTTTGAGACAAGTAATGTTATAGAATTGGAAAATGTTATAAAATATGCCACTAAGTTGGAAGATTATTATTGGGAAATAGTTTGTTGTTCATCTTACATTATGTTTATAATATAAAAAAATATTATTTATGGTGCACTTGAGGAATTTATAGATTCCATCAAAAGTGTTAGACATTCTTGGGCCCACTTTGTAACTTTTAACTTTAGAAAAAAATTTAATGTGAGTTGCATATTGGGAAAATATTTAATATTGGAAAAACTTAGTGCCAAAAAGTAAACAAGAGGAACATGGTTTTGTAAGGTTACGGTATTAATAACATGGTTTATGTAATACCACTTGGTGATTTTGTGCAAGCTTATTTCTATAAAAGAAAGTACATGAGTAGTTATTGAGGTTAGCTATCACAACCTTTGACTTGTTGGATAAGGTTGATTGAGCATCTCTTGTAAGTTACATATGCGAGGAGATGAAACATGGATTTGAATATGTGGTTACATTATTCTCATTTGCTTGTTCATATGAAGCACAATTAAGGATCTTGATATTTTAAAAGGCTTACATGGAGGCTTTACAAGTGCATTATAATATTTATTCATGAGATAACATATTGAGTGTGTAATTTTGAAGGCTAGGTTTTTTATTTTGAAAGTTTTCCTAGGGCATGCCGTATGTCAACTTGATGGTATGTTTATCTATTATTTTTTAGGGGGGAATGAAAATTATCTTGATGAAAGAGAATCTACATCCATTTACAACATAGAGATTTCTAAATAGCCATAACTAACAATAAATCCAAAAGAAGAAAAAACCAAGGGGGTTTCACAAAATACCTCCAACCCCATAAAACATAACAATTATTGAACCAAACAAGCTTCAAGAAAAATAAATTAAGGTTGATCATGAAAATCATTTTGAGAATAACCTTGGATTTAGCCAATGAAAAAGATCCCCAATCAATGACATTCTAGTTACCATCACTATCAGACACCAATGTGGCCAAACAATCATCCATTGTATTCCATTTCCTAAGAATATGAACAAATGAAATAGAAATAAAAATTAAGAACAAGGCATATAATTTTCTCAAATAGAGATGTCAACCTATATGAATAATCAATAGACTTCCCTTTATTCAAAATAAAAATAAAATCATAGTCTATCTCACAATAAATTTCTTCCATCCCAATTTGCAAAATTGTCACTACCACAAGAATAACAAATACCTCCATTTGATTATTAGAACAACATCCCATGAAATTAGTGAAGAATAATTGAGCCAAACCTTGACTATCATGACCTATTCCACCAATCCTTGTCACCTTTGTATTACCTCTCAAGGATTCATCAATATGAACTTTAAGGAAACCATGAAGGGGAGGAGACCACACCAATCATCTTCACCTTCTTAGTAGTATTCAAAAGATCATCATTCTAAATATGAGAAGCAATAGAAGTGGATAGCACAAGAATAAATGAAATATAAGATTAAAATGTGGAAAAATATTCTTCAAGGGAACACTTGGCCTCAATAGTTTTCTTGACCAAAATATTTATCTTCTTCCAAACCTAAATGATAGGACTAACAATCTTGGAAAATTGAGTGACTCCTCTCCAATTGTATTTTCCAAATAATGAATATGGGGCCAATATCTCATAGAAAAAGAGCTAACACAAGAAGATGACCCATAGTTACCCAAAAATCAAATAAAGTGGCATGAATAATAAGCCTATTCCATATTATCCACCATAATCTCTATATTTCTAAGGAAAAAGAAAATTGAAAGAAAAAGTAAGCCAAATTTTCTTCACTAATACCACACAAAACATATTTAGAGAGACCAATAAAGCCTCTCTTTATGATATTATCCCAAGTGAGGCGTTTATTCTAACTTAATAACCAAATTAAAAATTACATTTGGGGAAACAAAATTTGTTTTATTTTTTTCTCCACCAAGGAAAATTTATATTCACACCTTTCTTTTGTTCAAGATATTGATAGCCAAGAGTAGCCAAATAGGTTCCTTTGGGTTCATTACCCCATACAAGAATATTTTTCTCCTCCAATGAACTACAAGGCTTGTTATGAAGAATGAAAGAAAGAATAGCCCTTGTTGCAAATGATCCTTCTCAAGGTCAAATATTTGGGTTCTTCTAATGATACATCTAATATCTTTCTAATTGAGTAGACCTTTTAAAATCCTTAACTTTAGATCACCCCATTTCGTTTAAAAAATAACTTAAGGGGATGAGGGATAGAGGAAAGAATTGAAGGGTAAAGATTTTGGGAATCCTTCCAAAAAATACATTTATCACCTTGATTAATAATCTAGAACAAAAATTCCTTAACAATGGAATCTCCCTATTTTATAGGGTTCTTAGGGTTCTAGACCATTGAAACAAGTTCCTAATCAAATACATTATATTATTTTCCTCATTAGCAACTCCTCCAAATTACTTGGAATTAAGAATTCTCTCCCATAAGTTCCCTAAGTGCTTACATCACCTCCAATATAATTTGGCAACTAGAGCTTGAAAATTAAATTTGAACTACCTTAGACCAAGGCTATCATGAGATTTAGAATAACCAACTTGATTCCAATTGACTAAATTTTATTTTTGAGACTACAAATTTCCCGCCCAAAGAAATTATTTGAGAGAGTATCAAAATCTCTAAGGAATATTTTTGGAGTAGATAAAGCTCTAAATCTATAAATATTGAGAGCCTACAAGACAACTTTTAAGAAATTCAATCTTCCAACAAAAGATAGCCATCTAAAGGTCAAATGACTAATCCTCATATGAATCCTATCAATAATTCTTCACCATTGACCTATTTTTAGGCTATCCAAAGTTAAGGGAATCTCCAAATAATCATTTAAGGGAGATTCCTTAATTTAAAATGAAGAATATGCACAATTCTTTGTTGGATAGAAATAGGATTATTAAAGATAAAAATGTTTTTTATTTATTCTAATTAAAAGCAAATAAATATCTAAGACTTTCATGAAGTTGGTTGCCTCATTTATTTTTGAAATCCACATCAATATTATATCATCCAAAAATTGGAGGTGGGATTAAGCATCAAGACCCCTACTCCAAGACCAACCCTGAATAACACCCTTATCTCTTTGGCTTTTAATTAATCTATCCAAACCTTCTACTATTAGAATAAATAGATAAGGGGATAAAGGATCTCCCTGTTAGATCTCCATAACAAGCGAAAAAAGAGAAGGGATACTATTAATAAGAACTAAGGATGAAGTGGAGAGAACTAATGACCCAATCAATCCATCTTGAGCCCAAAAGTAGATAACACATTCCTAAGATATTACCGGTTGACTCTATTATTAAGCTTAAACATGTTCAACTTAATAAGCATATATATTTCCTTTGAGTTGGCCATAGAATGAATATATGTAGCTACTACAATGATATAATCCAAGATCTACTAATCTTTAACCAATATAACCTATATAGAAGATATAAGAAAGACCAATAACTATTTCAAACACTTTGAAAAATGCCTGAAAATTATCTTATATATCACATTATAGAGAGCTATTGGGTGAAACATATTAAGAGAATTGGCCCCTTCTAATTTTGAAATCAAAATAAAAAAGTAGACAATTTTTAAGAATCTTTGGCTTGGGATTCATGGACTACCTCTAGTAGATAAAATCTTAGGATATTAAAAAATTTCTAAAAAAAATCAAGAAGAATAACCATCTAGACCTAGGTATTTTCTTTCATTTGAAACACAACTATCTCAATATCCTCAATAGATATTGCTCTCATAAAAAGATAATTCATATTTTTTGAAACCAAAGAAGGAATACAATCCAAAATGAGTTTCTCCTCCTCTACAACCTTAGGATCACTTTCATTAAATAAACATGAAAATTCAAGACAATGTCCTTTGAAATATCTTGGAAGGAGGAAACCTTGACTCCTTGAGCTAAAGAGAGAGAAGATATAAAATTTTCACTCCTTCCTTTGATAGAATAATAAAAAAGGCATTTTTATCCCCTTTTGGAAGCAATTATATTGTTGATTTTTCTTCCAAAATATCTCCTCCCTAAGTTCTCACTCATTAGGTTCTTTTGAACAAATAGATTTTGCATATAAACACTCTCAATTCATTCCAAATTCCTTAATCTAAAAGGTAATTGTAGACACTCCAATTCTGATATCACACATTTGATTAATTAAAATTCTAAATTTTAATTAATCTCGGCCATTACCCTTACAATTAATTAAATATCATTATTTAATTAATTGTCTCATTCTATCCTATAGTTAATTAAATAGTATATTATTTAATTAATTATTCATCTTTATCTCATAATTAATTAAATATTCATTATTTAATTAATTACATCACTTTCTTCTATAATTAATTAAATGCCATACTATTTAATTAATTATTTCATCCCACCTTATAATTAATTAAATGTCACATTTAATTAATTATCCTATAGTCCTCTTTAAATTATGCTATTTAATTAATTTGACTTGAGTGCATATTCCTCTAAATCTCCTAATCTTGGTTAAGTTAACGAATCTATGATTAATTAACTTAACCCATATCCTAATCCCCATTAAGTTAATTTAGTCCATTATTAATTAACTTAATCCATGACTTAATCATCATTAACATTTCCTCCAATTTTTAATTCTACCCATTCCCCCAAACTTGAAAACATGTGACAACTGTTGCATGCACAAGTCACGATCTATGACCAACTCATCCTTTGACCTCTCCTCTCATTGGATGCTCACACATGTGTGAGATAATATTCCCCATGAGAGCCACCATACACTTTACATTTGTCATCACTTTTCATATGGTCAAAGCCTACTCATCTTACAACTTTCCTTATTTATTTCCACTTGTCACAATCTTGTTCTTCCAAAGATGTGTGAGCACACCTTTCTCTCCACTTGTCATTTCCTTGTTCTTCCCAAAATGTTCTCACACATGTGTGAGAACACCTTGCTCTCTTCCCCATGCCATAGATCATGGTCACATGCCTCCAGCTTGTGACACTTGTCACAAGGCTAAGCCTTGTGATGCAGGAGCATCTTGGCTACATCATGTTTCCATCATGCAAATTCTTGAAAATTGATCAAATTTAGTGTCTTTACCTTGTAATAAGGTTAAATGAGTCATTTTATATATTTATGGGTCATTACAAGGTCATTTGAGTCATTTTTAATTGTTTTGTGTCAAATTGCAAAAAAATGAAAAGTTGTTATTCAAAAGATGGAAAAAGTGCAAAGATGTAAAGTTGCATTTGGAAGATGAAAAGTCAAGTGGGCTCAAACCATTGGAAAGTAGTTAAGAACTCAAAAGACAAGTTTTAATTCCTTTAAAAATTCCTTGTATGCATTTTATGACTCGTGGGTGATTGAATACAATATTTTGATCAATGAAATAACACTATTTTTATGCATTTGTACACAAATCTTATGTTTTCTATTGTTGTACGGCTGTGTACGGATAGAAAAGCATGTATTAATGGTTGTAAGTGAGAATATAATCAATAAACTTCCTAATCCAATTTGTTTCATGCATTTTAGTACAATTTTGAATGAGATATTGGAGTTTTTCTGTAAACTGTCAAAAACCCTGATTAGGGTAAACAAAGACATGAAAAATTGTGTTTCTCCCAAATTTTCCAATGAAAATTTCTAATATTTGGTGGAAAGAACATTTATAACATCTAATTTCATGTTCTTGAAGTTTCAGGCTAAAAAACTTATGTTTAAAGTGAAAGAAGTTGAAGTTAGGGACTGAAAATCTGGGTACAGTCTGCAAAAATAGAGTTTAGTGTAGAGTACACTTAGGGTTTGTAAAATTTACTTTGTAAATGGAATTTTGATGGACTATTAAGAATAAGTAAACCTAATTTTGTGTGTTTCAAGTGTATGTTAGGATAAATCAAGCCCAGAGATAGTAAATTCAATAAGACCCTAGTGCACCCAAGCCTAATTAGGCCTGGTTTTTGGCTGAGATAGGCAATTTTGAGACATTTATGCCAAAGGACCTATACTCCAAATTGGTATATGTTTTAAATGAGAAAAAATGGTTATTATAATATGTGATTTGTTTTGGGTTTCTGTGCACACTTTGAGAACAAAACTCTAACAGTCTCATTAGCAGACCTACAAGCATTTAGGACAAGTTATGAAAGACTGGTAACTAAAACAAGTAATATATATTCTAGGGGTGAAAAGAGAGTTTTAGCATGTTGGTTCAAGCTTGATAAATATGTACCAAGTGTTGAATCAGTTATTTGTGTCTTGGAAAGCAAAATTGGGTTTTGTGATTTATAAGTGCCATAGTTGCACATTGAAGGCAGGGTTATGAGAATAAGTCATTGTTTGTCGTGACAGAGCCCTGAAGAGTCTGAAGTTGATAAATAGACTTGTTTGGGCCATGGAGTTTGGAAATAAAATATAGACTTGTGAAGGAAAAGTTTTCTTGAAGTGTGATAGCCTTGTAAAGTGGGTTGGTTTAAGCCCATTGTTGTGAAATATGTCCAATAAGTTGAGTTGTGAATTCTTTGTCAAAGTGTTTTGGAGATCTTAAAGGAATTTGGAGCTCTAATTGAAAGTTTGGATGTTTGAGTTAAGTGTTCAATAAAGGGAAATGTGAACTTGAGATGAATAGACAAACAAGGAATGTTTTGAGTTTTGTCAAATGAGATTGAGATAGGTGGTTTTCTTCCTTTGCTTACATCAGTTTGGTATCATAGCTAGAAGGCTCTGGGAAAAGAGATTTGGTGTTGTGTTTGTGTGTTGTGGTTGTGTGCAAGTTGAGAAGATAACCTGGTTGCTGCCAAGAGAAGGAAAAGATAGTTGAGAGAAGTTGCAACAAGGAGAGACTTGCTTGAAAAGAGAAAAAATAGAGATATTGAGAAGACATTTGCAGGCAGAGGAAGAAAGGAAAAAGAGAAAGAGGCAAGAGAAATTTGACAGAGAGGTAGTAGAATTAAAGAAAGAGGTGAGAAGATTGGATAGAGAGTTCCAGGATTCAATGATGAATATGGAGCAGATGATTGAGCAAATGACAAGTTGGCACTTGAAGATCAAGCAAAGAAAAGTTACATGACCCATTAAGAAGATAGTCAAAAGGAGAAGGAAAATGAAGATAAAAGAGAATGAAGTATTTGAAGATGCATGATGAAGTATTTGAAGATGCAGAAGAAGAATTCATGGATGGATAGGACAAAGATACTGCAGTAATTCCCAAGCATGAAGGTTTAATAGAGATAAAGAACCTAATTTCAGAGAGTGAAGATATTGAGTTGGTGTCAAGATTGGATGAAAAGCAGAGTATGGATGAATTGATCTTGGAGATTAACAAAGAGTTGAAGAAAGATGGAGATATTTTGGTTGAAACAATGTATTATTTCTTTGTAATACTAATATTTTGGATAGGGAACAAATTGAAGACCAAAGGACAAAGGGAGAAACAAGATAGTTAGAAGCACCAAAGCACAATGAATCTAATTTCAGTTGGCAAGCAAGATAGGAATTTGATTTGCATGGGAAAGTTCAAGCCTAAGATGAAAATGAAGATGATTTAGAGCAGTTCCAAGGTCAATTAGAGTAGAGCATGCAAAGTATGAAAGTTTGTTGGCTACATCAAGTCCAAGAGGGCTTGGAAATTTTCTTGGCCAG
Source organism: Sequoia sempervirens (assembly GCA_007258455.2). Classification (NCBI taxonomy): domain Eukaryota; kingdom Viridiplantae; phylum Streptophyta; class Pinopsida; order Cupressales; family Cupressaceae; genus Sequoia; species Sequoia sempervirens. The sequence goes on along the minus strand of VDFB02267561.1, from coordinate 62,378 downwards.
GAGAATGATGCAGGAGCATTTTCGCTACACCATGTTTCCATCATGAAAATTATTGAAAATTGATCAAATTTGGTGTCTTTAGCTTGTAATAAGGTTAAATGAGTCATTTTACATATTTATGGGTCATTATAAGGTCATTTGAGTCATTGATTATTGTTTTGTGTCAAATTGCAAAAAAATGAAAAGTTGTCATTCACAAGATGGAAAAAGTGCAAAGATGTAAAGTTACATTTGGAAGATGAAAATTCAAGTGGTCTCAAACCATTGGAAAGTAGTTAGGAACTCAAAAGACAAGTTTGAATGCCTTTAAAAAGGCATTGTATGCATTTTGTAACTTGTGGGTGATTGAATACAAGATTTTGATCAATGAAATAACACTGTTTTTATGCATTTCTACATAAGTCTTATGTTTTCTGTTATTGTATGACTGTGTACAAAAAAAAAGAATGAATAAATGGTTGTAAGTGAGAATATAATCAATCACCTTCCTAATCCACTTTGTGTCATGCATTTTAGTACAATTTTGAATGAGATATTGGAGTTTTTCTATAAACTGTCAAAAACCCTGATTAAGGCAAACAAAGACATGAAAATTTGTGTTTCTCCCAAGTTTTCCAATGAAAATTGCTAATATTTGGTGGAAAGAAAATTTATAACATATAATTTCATGTTATTGAAGTTTCAAGCTAAAAAAATATGTTTAAAGTGAAAGAAGTTGAAGGGACTAAAAATCTGGGTACAGTCTGCAAAAACAGAGTTTGGTGTAGAGTACACTTAGGGTTTGTGAAATTTCCTTTGTAAATGGACTTATGATGGACTATTAAGCATAATTAAACCTAATTTGGTGTGTTCCAAGTGTTGGTTAGGAGAAATCAAGCCTGGAGATAGTAAATTCAATAAGACCCTAGTGCACCTAAGCCTAATTAGGCTTGGTTTTTGACAGAGACAGGTAATTTCAAGACATTTATTCAAAAGGACCTATACTCCAAATTGGTATATGTTTTAAATGAGAAAAAGGGGTATTCTAATATGTGATTTTTTTTTGGTTTCTATGCACACTATGAGAACAAAACTCTAATAGTCTTGTTAGTAAACCTACAAGCATTTAGGACAGGTTATGAAGGACTGGTAACCAGAAAAAGTAATCTATATTCCAAGGGTGAAAAGGGAGTTTTAGCATGTTGGTTCAAGCCTGATAAAGATTTCCCAAGTGTTAAATTAGTTATTTGTGTCTTGGAAAGAAAAATTGCATTTTGTGATTTATAAGTGCCATAGTTGCACATTAAAGGTAGGGTTATGAGAATAAGTCATTATTTGTCTTGATAGAGCCTCGAAGAGTCTGAAGTTGATAAATAGACTTGTTTGGGTCATGGGGTTTGGAAATCAAATATAGACTTGTGAAGGAAAAGTTTCCTTGAAGTGTGATAGCCTTGTAAAGTGGTTTGGTTGAAGCCCATTGTTGTGAAATATGTCCAATAAGTTGAGTTGTAAATTCTTTGTTAGAGTTTTTTGGAGGTCTTAAAGGAATTTGGAACTTTTATTGCAAGTTTGGATGTTTGAGTTAAGTGTTCAATAAAGGGAAATGAGAACTTGAGATGAATAGACAAACAAGGAATGTTTGAGTTTTGTCAAATGAGATTGAGATAGGTGGTTTTCTTCCTTTGCTTACATTACCTTGCCATCCCATTTGGACAATCAAAATTGAAGCTATCCTTATTATTCTGAAAAATCTACTAAAGTGCAATCCAAAATCTTAAATTAAGAGCAAATCAACATGTTCTTGGGTGAAAACTTGGAGCTCAATCTATGGAGAAGGATAATTAAAGATATAATGTTAGTTTAAATGTATTTGATTCATGCTTTTATTCATTTTTCCTTCTAACCATTTTCCCCATCCTTATTTTAGCATGCCTAGTGGGACCCACACCCCTTTCTAACATTTTTATGTGAGTTTTGTGAAGAATTTGCACTTAGGTTTTTGATTCGTGCTTTACCCTATAGATCAACGCTTTCATAGTCACAAGTTGTGCTCTTGTTATGACCCCCGATGCTTTCACAACATATTATTGTGCATTTGCTTTGACATTTAGCGCCTACATCACAACCTTAAGTGTTTGTGCCTCCCAAAACACACCTACATTTGGGTGAAAAAGTTTTATTATTTTCCTAACCTTTCTCGTGTTGGTTATAGGTTTCTTTAAAAGTTTATACATTGTTGATCTTAGCATTTAGATTTACACTAAATCTAGGTCCTTTTATTTGTAACATTTTCTTTTTCTTTTTACAAATATCTTAAAATTTTAAAAAAACAACAAAAATAACAAAATATCATAAAATACAAAAAATAGCAAAATATATAGGTTAAACAACTTCCCTAGTTGCACAACACATTTCATTTTGGGTTAAATGACACACATTTTCTTTTTTATTTCACCTCATTGTGTTAACTACGCTTCCACAATACATAGTCATACTTACGCACCCACTCGTAGCACTTACACTCTATGTTTCAACGCCTATGCTCTGACTCACCTCACCCGCATCTCAACATGCGACACTTGTGTTGCATAAATCTACACCTCTATTTCTAAATAAATCATTTTCTTTAGAGTGTTTATAAGTAATTTTTTCTCAACTTTTTGCATGTTTACAAGTTCAAAAAGAACTTATAAGAAATTGAATCATCAACTAAGCATGTTTTACCAGATTTTATAAAAATTTTTTTTTTTTTGGCTAATCAAATCTTGCAAATTTCTGTTTTCTACGGAAGCACGCTTTTGTTCAAATTTGTGGTGCTTTTGTGCAGACAAGCTTCAATTTCATTCTATGCTTATGTAGAGACTTTTTGTGCCTATGCAAAGACTTTCAACATCTGTGTGTCGATTTTCGATGTCTCCATTTTGTAGAGCTACACCTGCAGTAGGTATATTTTTTAAATTTTCTATAAATTTGTGCTTCTATTTAGTTTTCTAATTTTTTGATTTTTGGCTAACTTTTGGACTAACAAGTGGTGCAGCTGGTTAATCCTGTCCAAGACTTAATCATTGAAACTAATAACTTGTGGTTTTGCAGGTTCGTTTATCCAAGATTTTATTTTTCCACTATATTAGGTACTAAAATTAGAGTAGTGGGTAAATTAACCATTGTTTGCTGTGTTTGGAGGGTTGCATATATATGTATGTTATCCCCTTGCACTTTAAGCAATCTTGGGGATTAGAAATCTTGCATCTCCTCATTTTTTGTTTTAGATTAGAATCTAGGACTTTCTAGTTTTGTGTGTATGCTCTCCCCTTGTGCCTAGTGCGATCTTGGGGATCAAAAACACCTAGCAATTGTCCTTCCCTTTAGGAGGCTTTCCTAGGGATTTCATCACCCTAAGGGACAACCTCAACCACATTTTACCGATGGGGTATAGAAAGGAGGGAGAACAATAGTTGTACCCCAATCTAGTCTTGTTTTTTTCTAGTGAATCCTTGATGTCTGGGTGATTCCAATACAATAGGTGCAAGGTTGGTCTAGAATTTCATGCAAAAAGTTCTTGATCCACACTTGTGATGGGCTAGTATTCATGGTTGTGCCTCATGCACCCTTGTGGTATTTAGAGGATGACCTAGAGAGCTTTCAAATCCTATATTAAGACCATTCAATTATATCTTAATATGATGCAAGGTATAATATCATGCCAAAAGTTACTCACCATGTACTCCCTTAAGTAGAGATAAAAATTCTTAGGTTGGATTTTATAGCCTCGTAAGGAGAGAAAAAAGGTGAGCTTGTTGTTGTATTGGGCCTATTTTACTGGATGTCTAGTGATTCACTTTCACAAGAAAGGTGTTTCTATATGATCTCATAGAGTATTAGCACTTAATTGTGCATTGGATACACATTAATTCTATAAACCCACTTGAATAATTTAGGATTGTGATAAAGTGCTTTGTGTGTCTTAAATGTGTTAAACCAATGATAATCCACTCATCTTTGATAGCTAAAAATCCTTTTCACCTTGAAGATTTGAGTCATTTGGCCTATGTGTTTTCTTGTGTGATCATATCTCTTGCCAAAACATAGACTATAAAATTGTGCCTCTGTCACACCTAGTTGCGCCTATGCATCGAATGCACGTGTTTGTGCTTGTATAGTTGTGCTTGTGCTTTGTCCTAAACTGTCTATCAAATTGTGCCCACGCTTTGACTATCTACACCTTTTCTCTAACCATATTATCTCTATAAAACTATGCTTGATTATCAAGCTGTGCTTAAGATTGTGAAATTGTGCCTGCATCTAACCTAGGAAATAGATACTATCCGATAGTGAACAATAGGTATCCTTGACCAGAACTTTATATTTTGCAACTCAATAGTTTGAATATAGGCTTGATGTAATAACCCATATGAAATTATTACTTAATTATCATTATTGTATTTGACACATGAATATATTCCAAATTAAAAAGACATAACTAGTGGCTAAAGTCAATCATAGCTACACATGTCCATTTAAAATGAGTTAATGATCCATATATTCACTTCAAAATCCAATTGACAATATCAGGTTTGACTTGGCTCCTAAGGCCACAAAGTCATTACATTGTACTCTTTATGTCAAATACATGAATGTATTACATCAAGCTACATATTGGACTAAATGGTCTTGTGAACAACTAAGGTTCTTCTTTGACGCTCGCCTTCACTGGTGGATGAGAACATGGTTGAAGCACTTTACCACCCAACCACAAAGCTTACGCTTCCCCAATATTCTTCCAACTTGAAGAATGCCCGATCCTGCATGAAAATTTTAGCAAGAGAACAATCTGCAATGTGGACTCTAGTGCGTGCCCATACATCAACATGCAATTTCTATCTACAATTTAGAAAATAAAATGCAAGATCTATGCTAGGAATGGGAAAGATTGAAATCATAGAGTTCATACATACAAAATGAATTGTATTGCTTGGCCAAGCACAATAAATGTGTTGCAACAAAAAAAAAATTAGCTTATGGTAAAGCAAACCTATACTCTCTTAACTCCATTTTGGCACTCGTCCCGGAAGGTAAATTTCTACTATACATCTCATAACAACTATCTACCCTCTAGTAGCATCTACCCTAAGGTGCTCTAGTCAACTAAGGTATCACTGCTCCGTTCACAAATTATAATATTCTTTCACACATGTCTTCAAAAGAAGAATTCATATTACTAATTTACTCTCTAAACAAAAATCAGATTTATGATTTAATAGAGTAATTCAACAATCAGTCATATCATTCTTATGACTATTATATACTTTTCATCGTAAGCATTTTCCATATATAAATGAACTAAGAACAAAAGAAGGTATGTCACAAGTATGTGTATGTACATAGACGAAGTCTATGTGCATACAAATATATGTGCCTACTTAAGTTTTAGATTTGTGCATACATTCTAAAATAAATCATTAAATCATATTGTAATATAATAAAATAGTATTCCATTTGATGTTTCTTTTGTCAAAAATAAAGAATCAGGAAAAAGTCTATGTTAACAGATTGCATTCTCACAAGATACTCTAACATTGTTGTTTACATATGAACATTCATCGTTTCAAGTACATACTATTATTGCATTCTCACAACTGTGATACTCTAACATTGTTGTTTACATATGAACATTCATCGTTTAAAAAAAACAAGTACTATTTCCTACTAAACAATTATAAGAAAATTTGTTTACATATGAACATTCATTGTTTTAATAGAACAAGTATTGTTTCCTAGTAAACAATTATAAGACAAAAATTTTACATATGAACATTCACTATTTACAACTATTCAAAGTTGTTTCAACTAAACAGTTTAATGAGAAAGGCTATTTTCAACTACAAAGATAATATTAACAACAAAATAGTGTCGTTTACAAAAGATTATACATTGTTTACATCATTGCAATATTGTTTCAGACTAAACAATTACATTTAATGATAGAAAATATTATTTTCCAATAGAACATTCACTATTTTCAATTACTTATTGTTGTTACTGTTGGAAATACAAGGGTAGACAACTGAGAGGGGGGGTGAATCAGTTGTCACAAAAATTATACTTATTAAACTTATTCTTAGATATGATAAATAAACATGAAAGCATAAACCATCACCACATCAAAAACACACATAACACCAAAAAATTTTACGTGGAAACCATGTTAGGGGAAAATCCACGATGGAGGTTAGTCCATAAGATTATACTCTGTTAAAAGTATAAAAGTATTATAAATGGGAATGGACATGCATTCAGGCACACTGCCTAGAGCTCACTGCTCAAATACAAAAGGCTTACTGCCCAAATGAAGACTCACTGTCTTACAGTCACATTCGGATTACATCCATAAGATTTTGAATTGGGAAAATAACATCTTCTAGTGCTTGATTATAGTTCCAGTTAAGCACATAAACACTTTCTTTTGCTCACTCTTCTTCACATTTTACTTTTTCCTTCGAAAGATTGGAACATTATTCTCACATAGCACTCAACAAACATTGCACACCATGTGTTCAAATGGTATAAACAATTGATCATATATATCCACAACTAAGGATAACATCAACTATATTTTGGCCCAACAAAATATAAAATGTGTACAAACTGTCGGCCCAAATCAATAAACAATTATCAATGCGCACCAAACAATGTTAGCCAAAACATAGTAAGGAACCAAAACAACATGCCTTGAACATGAAACACCTTAAACAATTATGCCTTGAAGATACGCAACATGCTACAATCACCTTGTTGGCCATGATCATGAAAAACATGAACTCACAAAAGAAAAACACCAATTGCAAACACAACGATCAATGCAGACCGAAAATACAAATAGAGCATGATCTAGAAACATCCACAAGAATCATGAATCACCACAGAAGCATCCAAAAAAAATCAAATTACTAGAATCACATCATCTTCTTTCAGGAACACCAACTAAAGCAACAAAACAACTGTTAGAACACAAATACTCATAACTTAATCAAATCTTCATGCAAACCTCTGAAACTTCATGTGGATAAACTAGATATACTTATTAGCAAACCCTTTAATCCACAACCTCTTATCATCAATATATTGAGCTAGCCACCATGTTGAACTTCATTGCACCACTGGCAACCTACAACTTATTTTATTACAATTTTCTCAATATCCTTGACATATACAGTTTTAAAGACATTAATGCCAATAGTGTTGACATCAATGACAACCAAAAATCAGCAATATCTAACAATCTCCTCCTTTGGAATTGATGGAAACACATGATGTGAAAAACACCATCAACGCAACTTTCTCTTAGCAATTTCTCCCCCTTAGATTTTGAATCTTTTCTCCTTAACTCTTTCATAATTTTTCACATGACTCTTCTCCCCCTTTGACATCAATGACAAAGATACACATTATATTTCTCTACACAACCTCTGAACCACATTTCTGAACATCTGACTACTCCCCCTGAGTAGCAACCACCACAACATCAATATGGATCACAAGATATGACTATGAAATGAACAGACTGATGCAAGTCAATGCATCTTAATTCTGATTAGAAGGGGTAATCACCCCTAGCTTCCCTTTGAGATACTTAAAAGTATCCTTAAGAAAGGGCTTGGTAAAGATGTCTTCAATCTGTTCCTTAGTGGGCACATACTCTAATCTGACTTTCTTTTCACTCACCTTCTCTCTCAAAAAGTGAAACTTGATAGATATATGCTTGGTTTTTGAATGCAACACCGGATTCTTAGAAATGTTAATTGCACTTGAATTATCACAAAATATAGAAATAGGTTCATCATACACAACTCTAATATCTTTCAATATTTGCTTCATCCACAATACTTGAGTACAATTGCTAGCAACAACAATGTATTATGCCTCTGTAGATAAAGAAATGACATTTTGCTTCTTACTTAACCATGAAATTGACTTCTTTCCCAAGAAAAATGCACCACCACTATTACTCTTTCTATCATTCACATCTCTTGCCCAATCAACATCAGTAAAGGCACTCAAAGTAAGGGAATCTTCTCTAGGATACCATAGGCCAAAATCAACTGTCCCCTTCAAGTACCTGAAAATACTCTTCATAGCTGTCACATGAGATTCCTTAGGATCAACTTGAAATATTGCAACAATGCATACAACATTCATGATATTAGGTCTAGTTTGAGTCAAATAGAGAAATCCACCAATCATGGATCTATATCTAGTTTGATTTATTTGAGGAGAATCATCATCTTGTGTTAACTTACATCTAGTCACCATAGGTGTACCAACTGGCTTTGAATCTTCCATACCAAACTTCTTTAGCAATTATTTCACATACTTGGACTGAGATATAAAGATCCCTCTATCTAGCTGAGTAATTTTCAATCCCAAAAATAATTTCATTTTTCCAATCATAGACATCTCAAACTCACTCTGCATCTCATCAACAAACTTCATGCACAAACTATCATCTCCTCCAAAAATGATATCATCAACAAAGACTTCAACAAACAAATCTTTATCATGATCAATCTTGAAATACAAATTACTATCAGTAGTAGCTTTATTAAATCCAAGCTTCAACAAATACTTGTCCAACTTGGCATACCATGCTCTTGGGGCTTTCTTAAGTCCATACAATGCTTTCTTTAACTGGAAAACCATATCTCCCTGATCAGTCAATTGAAATCCATCAGGTTGCTCAATATACACTTCTTCTTCCAGCTCACCATTTAGAAATGCTGACTTGAAATCCATCTAATAAACCTTGAAGTTTTTGTAAGTAGCATAAGCAAGAAATAGTCTCACAACTTCAATCCTAGCAACAAGAGAATTTTTTTTTCAAAGTCAATTCCTTCCATATGAGAATATCCTTTACATACAAGTCTTGCTTTGTTTTTAACAACTTCACCTTGCTCATTTAGTTTGTTCCAAAAGACCCATTTAGTTCCAATTAAATTTTTATCCTTAGGTATAGGAACAAGAATCCATGTATCATTCTTCTCAATTTGTAGTAGTTCTTCTTACATTGCTTCCACCCACTGTTCATCTTTGCATGCTTCATTGACACTATTAGGCTTAGTCTTTGAGATCAAACAATATTCTTCTAAAATTCTTCTCCTAGTTTGAACACCTTTGTTCTTATCACCTATAATCTGATCTTCTGAATGATTTAGTCTTACATACCTTGGAGTATTAGGGTGTTCTTGAACTTCAGGCTCTTGTGATCTCACTTTTGCACTTTCACTAGTTCCTTCCTCTTGATTTTCCTGATTCACCAAAATGATCTAAACTTGAATTGGAATCTGAACTTTCTTTCCTTTATCTGAACTGCCATTTTGATCGTCTGAATCATATTCATAGGTTTTGTATGGTCTAACTATGTCTTCATCAACCTTGAAATTAACACTTTCAATTACTTTCCTCACTATCTTATTGTAGCATCGGTAGGCTTTACTTTTAGTAGAATAACCAAGAAAGATTCCTTCATCACTTCTAGCATCAAACTTTCCTATATCTTCATCTCTTTTGATATAGCATTTACTCCCAAAGATTTTGAATTATCTGACAGTAGGCTTATGACCATATCATAGCTCATAAGGAGTCTTTCCAATATCACCTTTGACATGTACCCGGTTGAGAGTGTAAACGACAGTACTCACAACTTCTCTCCAGTAGATATGTGGAACATTTCCTTCCAACATCATGGTCCTAGTAGCTTCTTGAATTCTCTTGTTCTTCCTTTCCACAACTCCATTTTGCCGAGGGGTCTACGAGGTAGATAATTGTCTCTTTATCCCATGTTCTTCACAAAAAGAATTAAACTCACCGGAAGTGAATTCATCACCTCTATTTGATCTCAAACATTTAATCTCCAAACCTGTCTTTGTCTCAACCATAGCCTTAAAAATCTTGAATTTCTCTAGGGCTTCAAATTTTTCTCTTAAGAAAGTAACCCACATCAATATAGAATAATCATCAATAAGTAACATGAAATACTTGTCTCCTTGTAAAATTCTGACTCTAGAAGGACCACACAAGTTAGTATGCACAAGATCCAACACTTCATTTGAACAATGTTGTTTTCTCCAGAATGAAACTCTAGTTTTCTTCCCTAATTGGCATTCCTTGCATATAGTATTAGTAGGTTTTATCAACTTAAGAAGATCTCTCACTGCCTGAGTAGAACTTATCTTGATAATATTATCAAAGTTTACATGACACATTCTCCTATGTTGCAACCAAATTTTATCAACTTGAGCAATCAAACAACTTTTACTAGTAGCACTTAGGTGAAAGATATAACCTTTTGTTTTTGTACTAGATGCAATCACATTTTTGGAACTCCCCAATATTATACACTTTCCATTCTTGAATTGAAGATTGTATCCCTTGTCAACCATCTGTCCAACACTTAAGAGATTATGATTCAAACCTTCCACATATAGAACATCATCAGTATTAAATGCTCACCATCAAGATAAATGGATCCTCTGCCATAGATTACACCAACTTTGTCATCACCAAATCTTACAACACCACCATCATACTTTTCCAAGCTCATAAATTTACTTTTATCACCTGTCATGTGATGAGAGCATCCATAGTCAATCACCCATTCATCTTTTTCTTCAACTCTGGCAGCTAGAGCTTTCTCCACATTTGTGCAACTGGCAGATTCAGTAGGTACTAGATCATTTTCATTTATAGCAATAAATACCCATTCATCATCACTTAAATTCCCTTTATCAGATTCATCATCTATCACACCTTCATCAACAACATAATAACACTTTCTTTGGAATCTAGGCTTGTTAGGTCTTAGCTTAGGAGCTCTTTCTAGATACCTTGAGGAAAAATGACCTATCTTATTACAAGAAAAAAATTTAAGAGGAAATTTACCTTTATACTTACTTATCCTCTAGCTACCCTCTTGACAATAAGTGCTTCAAGATCGTCTAGTTTTCTCTCTTATTCTTCAATATCTCTCATTTCCTACTCATACTTGGACATTTTTCTAGAAGAAATTTCTCCCAGATCATATCTCTGCTTATCTTTTCCAGAGATAGTAGCTTTGAATGCAGATTTTGTCTTAGGAAGAGATTCACCAAACTCACTTAACTCAAAAGTAGTAAGCTTACTACACACAAGTTCATTCACTCTTTGCATAAAAGAAGTGATGTCAGGCTTTGCAACTTAGCAATCTTCACATTATCACCTTCATACATGTTTTCAACTTTTTCTAGATCTCATAAGCAATCTTCAGCTCCATTACATTTGTCATCTAAAAATCAGTCAAAGCACTCAACAATGCTTCCTTAGCCCTAATATTGTACTCAACTTCCTTAATCTCACTTGCAGTAGAAGGGACATTCTGTGGGATGCTATACCTATTCTTTGTAATTGTCCAATAAGGTTCAACAATGCATCTCAGATGACACTCCATTCAAGTCTTCCATAGAGAATAATTAGTTCCATCAAATCTTAGACTATCCTTCTTATATGTCGCCATCCCGAATCACCTCAAGCTATTAAACTTCTTCCAAGGAACCTACTCTGATACCAATTGTTGGAAACACAAGGGCAGACAATTGAGAGGGGGGGTGAATCAGTTCTCACAAAAAATATACTTATTAAAATTATTAAATGTATTCTCAGATCTGATAAATAAACATGAAAGCATAAACCATCACCACATAAAAAACACACATAACACCAATATTTTTTACGTGGAAACCTTGTTAGGGGAAAAACCACGGTGGAGGTTAGTCCACAAGATTATACTCTATTAAAAGTATAAAAGTATTATAAATGGAAATGCACATGCATTCGAGTACACTGCCTAGATCTCACTGCTCAAATAAAAAAGGCTTACTTCCCAAAGGAAGACTCACTATCTTACAGTCACATTCAAATTATATCCAGAAGATTTTGAACTAGGAAAATAGCATCTTCTAATGCCTGATTACAATTCTGGTTGAGCACATAAACACTTTCTTCTGCTCACTCTTCTTCACACTTTACTTCTGCCTTCGAAAGATTGGAACATTATTCACACACAACACTCAACAGACATCACACACCATGCCTTCAAATGGTATAAACAATAGATCATATATATCCACAATTAAGGATAACATCAACTATATGTCGGCCCAACAAAATATAAAATGTGTACAAACTACTGGCCCAAATCAATAAACAATTATCAATGCACACCAAACAATGTCACCCAAAACATAGTAAGGACCCAAAAAAACATGTCTCAAACACGAAACACCTTAAACAATTATGCCTCAAAGATCCGCAACACACTACAATCACCTTGTCGACCATGATCATGAAAAAATGAACTCACAAAAGAAAATCATCAATCGCGAACACAACGATCAATGCAGACTGACAACATAGATAGAGCACAATCTAGAAACATGCACAAGCATCATGAATCACCATGGAAGCATCCACACCAAATCAAATTACTAGAATCACATCATCTTCTTTCAGGAACACCAACTAAAGCAACAAAACAACTGTTATAACTTAGATACTCATAACTCAATCAAATATTCATGCAAACCTTTGAAAATTAATGTGGATAAACTAGATATACTTGTGAACAAACCCTTTAATCCACAACCTCTTATCATGAATATACTGAGCTAGCCACCATGCTGAACTTCAATGCACCATTGACAAACTGCAACTTATTTTATTACAATTTTCTCAATATCCTTGACATATACAATCTTAAATACATTAATGCCAATAGTGTTGACATCAATGAAAACTAAAAATTAGCAATATCCAATAGTTTCAAGATATTTAGAAGCTAAATGGGAACATCACATTTAATTGTTCACTATTTTAAAATAGAACAAGTTTTTCCACAATGAACTAAAAATAAACAATGTTGTTTTTCCAGTAACAATATTATCTACAACTTCTCATTTTTCAATTTTCAAGCAAGCCAAGAGATTTCTCTAACAAGTCAAATAGCCCAGTTTCATACATAAAAATAGGATGTCTAATATCAAATCTTGAATAAATTTCATCTTTGAAATTCATTGTGCAACATAATAATAAAAAGAATCTAAGTTGGACATGCTTGTTGAGGTAAAACTTAAACAAGTATTTTAGTCAATAGAAAGACATGGAAGTTTCGAGTTCTAGTAGAACTCATGCCATTTCAAGTTTCAACAAACATTCACAGGTCACTCTAAATCAACCATTCATATTGGTCTGGTGCATTTCTTTCTTAGCAATAATAACATGCACATATTCAACCTTAAAGACATGCTGGTTTCACCACTCAAAATCAACATGCATGAATCTTAGTTACAAGAGAACACCCCTTCGATTTGATCTTGTAGATCGAGCCCTACTTAAGTTTATTGAATTTAAACAAGGATTTCACCTCCTTTCCCACTAGAATGTGGAAAAATTATAATACATACAATACAATTTGAGCATTTGTTTTAGTAGCTACTTATCATCCCAACCGATATGGAGAATACAATACATTTAAAAACAAAACATAGGGTTGATACCCTTTTCATGAGATCGATGGTCAATCCAAAATAATTTTTAATCATCATAAAAATATAGTGAATTGGAATAGAGATTCTGAATAGCCATCAAATGGCTAGCACAAAAGTGCGAACTTAAAGAATAGTCATACTTTAGTAACTCTAAGGCACGACCTAGCTATGAAAGCTAGCCGCAAGGCTTCTAAATGAAACTCATACAATACTAGCTGTAGGCCAACCAACCCAAAACAATGGTCAATGCCACATTACTCGACTCAAGGCTATGGTTATTCAACATGAATACATTTTATAGTTTAAATGATGCAATCGATAAAATGGAAGAATACCATTTCAAACAATGAGGAAAAATGATAAAAGAAAATTGAGTTTTCTTTCTAAAGTTTTCCTTTGATTTTTCCCTCACCCACGATCTCTCTCTGCTTTTTCCTTTGAACCAATAACTTTCTTCACCGTGATTTTTCGCCTACAGTGTTGTGAATTCAAAAATGGAAACAACATTATTCTTTTTGTCACTGGCGATGGCATTATTGCATTACTATTAGACACTACTTGTTTGAATATTGCCATTAATCTTGTGGTAGACCACATCCTTCATGATCTTATTTGATTTCAACAATTCGATATTAGAATATTACCAGTTATTGATTTAAATTTTAATGAGAATATGAATATGTATACATATATATGTATATGTATATACATATATACATATATATATATATGTATATACATATATACATATATATATATTCATATATACATATATCTATATGTATTTATATGCTTTCTTCCATATTTATCATGTTCATTCTTCATTTCAATATATGTAAATATATATATAGATATATATATATCTGTATGTATGTATGTATGTATGTTTGTATATCTTAATGTATTCACATTTATTTACATAATGTATATATATACATTCTTGTATAAATCGTTTGTTTGGAAGAGCTTATAAGGTCCATATGCCATCTTTTAAATTAAGTAAGGAACTTTAATTTCATCTCGAGCATCCATATATAAACTAAGATAATTTTTTTTCAATTAATTTTCACATAATGAAATCTCTTATCCTTTTTAATCATTTTTTTCAATACTTTCTTTCATTTTCTTCAAAATACAAAGTTTGAGTAGAAAATTTAATCTACAAGCCATTCATTTTCAATCATTGAAATAATTCAAGTCATGAAATTACGTTCTTCTATATATACAAAATAGTTCAAATGCAAGTCATCATGCCATTCGTGGTGTGTGCACCCAAATTCGAATTGGCTTACCGTTCGATCCAGCTAAATAATCCTACTTCAACCATGTTCTCGTCCTTTAACCTATCACCCTTGCAACTGCACACACTTGCACTTGCAAATTTATCAGTAATGTTAAATTCTTGAAAACATATAAGATAATTCCCGAAAGTTGATAAAGTCAACATTAGTCAACTTCTTTCATTCAATTTTCAAAATATCCAAAATTTCCATTTAATATATATTAAATTTCTTTAATAATTCAATTTACCATAATATAATAAATATGCAATAAAATTGGGTTATGACATCCTTCCCCTCTTAGAAGAGACATCGTCCCGATGTCTAGTAAGTCGAAATAAAAGAACATCATATAAAATTTGAACATACATGTCTATTTCAACATCACATCAAAATATATATGCCTATTTCAACATCACATTGGAATATATATATGTCTATTCCAACATCTCATCAGAATATATATGTTTATTTCAACATCACATTAGAATTTAAAGCATGAAATATCATAGTATCTCAATCAAAAAAAAATTCAAGCAAAATTATTGAAGTTTCTTTCTCAAGAAAGAAAATGTGGAAAGGAGCGTTCTATTTCTTCCACATCCTCCTAAGTAGCACTATCCTCTGAGTAATGGTCCCATTGGACCTTAAATTGAGCAATATCTCTACTCCACAACTTAATGTTGTGTCTATCCAGGATTCTAATGGGCTCCACTAGTACCACTCCTGGATCCTATACCTACAAGGATTTCCAATCCAACACATGAGTCACATTAGGATGATATGGCTTAAGCAAGGAAACATGAAACACATTATGAAGTCAAACCAGAGTAGGTGGTAGAGCTAGTCTATAAGAAACTAGGTTAATCACTTCGAAGACTTCAAACAACCCCACATATCTTGGGGCCAACTTGGAAGAATTTCCAAAAGAAATAGAACTTTTATGAGGTTTAACTCTCAAGAAAACTTTATCCCCTATTGTGAATTGTCTAAGATTTCAATTCTTGGTGGCATAACTCTTCTGTTGGTCTACTGCCTCTTTTAGTATGCTCTTAATGAACCTCATTTGTTCTTCCATTTCCTTAATAATTTCATGTCCTACTATGATATTGTCCTCCAATTTATCCCAACTGATGGGGGTACGACACTTTTGTCCATACAAGGCTTTAAACGGTGCTATGCCTAAGGATGTATGATAGGAGTTGTTGTAAGCAAACTCTACCAAAGGAAAATATTCTTCCCACCTATACTGTTGTTCCATACAATACATAAAGAGGAGGTCTTCGACTACCTTATTCACCCTCTCTGTCTTCCCATCAGTCTAAGGATGATAGGCTGAGCTGAAATTTAGTTTGGTTCCCAATGCAACATTCATGGTCATCCAAAACCTTGAGGTCATCTGTGTGTCCCTATCATAAATGATGGTCTCTGGCACTCCATGCAAGCAGAAGATCTCCTAGACAAATTTATTATCCAAGGTCAATGATGCATCCTTAAGGTTTCATAGAATGAAGTGCACAACTTTATCCAACTTATCAATCATGAGTAGGATAACATCATGCTTGTTCTTGCTCAATGGAAACCCTTGTAAGAAATCCATACTGATCACCTGCCATTTATACTCATGTATTTCATGAGGATACAATAACCCAGATGGATGTGCATGCTTAGCCTTGACTCACTAGCACTCCAAGCATCTGGATATGTACTCCACTACATCCTTCTTGAGTTTAGTCCAAAAATACAGTCTTCAACTTTGTGATCATCTTGGATACTCTGAGGTTTCCTGAATAAGGTGCATTGTGAACTTCTTCTAAAACCAACTTCCTTAGTTCTCCAGAGTCAGGAATATACATCCTTCTATGATATCTCAAAATATCATCTGGTTCAATCTCATACCCATCAAACTGATGATCTGAAGGATTTACTACTAGGGCATTCTTCACTCTCTCATAGTACTCATCCCTTGGCAGATTTTGAATCACTCGCTGCCTCAAGTTAGACCTTGTTGAGATCATGGCTGCCATATGTATTCATCTACTAAGAGCATCAACAACTATGTTCTCTTTTCCTTTTATATATTCAATTCCAAAGTCATACGTGCAAAGGAATTCCAACTACCTTCTCTGCTGTGCATTAAGGTTTGGTTGGGTAAATATGTATCTCAATCCTAAGTGGTCTATCTTGAGTTAAAATTAATTTCCCAAAAGATATTGTCTCCACATCTATAAGGCGTGAACTATGGCTGCCAATACCAAATCATGAGGTGCATAGTTCACTTCATGTTGCTTGAGCTTCCTTGATTCATATGCTACAAATTGTCTGTCTTTCATTAAAACTGTTTCCAATACCTCTCCTGATGCATCTGTGATTACTATGAATCTCCCATTGGGATTGGGGGGTTAGCAGTGGTTTTGTCATGAGCTTCTCCTTTAGGATTTGGAATGCTTGCTCTCATTTCTCGGTCCATTCAAACTGTGTTCCCTTCATTTGGAGTGAGGTAATAGGAGATGCAATTTGGGAGAACCCTTGCACAAACTTCCTATACTATCCCATGAGGCCCATGAAGCTACAAAATTTTGACACATTTTGAGGCACTGGTCATTCCATAATCGCTTTGATCTTCTCAAGGTCTACAGAGAATCCTTTAGCTGAAATGATATGGCTTGGATAGTGCACTCTTTCCTAATAAAATGAGCATTTGGACAGCTTTCCAAAGAGTTTCTTTTCTCTCAATCACTGAAAAACTATCCTCAAATGTCTATCACACTCTTTGATAGTCTTTGAGTATACTAGAATGCCATCAATAAAGATTAGAACAAAGTCATCCAAGCAATCTCTGAACACACTATTCATGAGGTTCATAAAGGTTGTTGGTGCATTAGTTAAACCAAAAGGTACCACTATGAACTCATAATGTCCATATCGAGTTCTAAATGCAGTCTTTGGGATGTCTTCCTCCTTAATTCTCAACTGATGGTACCCTGACCTGAGATCAATTTCAGAGAACATTGTTGCTCCTTTCATTTTGTAAAACAACTCATCAATCCTTGGGAGTGGATACTGGTTCTTGATGGTCGCCTTGTTCAACATTTGATAATCTATACACAAATGAAAATTTCCATCCTTCTTTTTCACAAAAATAACTGGTGCTCCCCAAGGAGACACACTAGGTCTTATAAGTCCCTTATCTAGCAATTCCATTAACTGGGCCTTCAACTCATAGACTTCTATGGTGGTCATCTGATAAGGTTCCTTGGATTGAGGATCAGCTCCTGGAACTAGGTTGATAGAAAAATAAAATTCCTGCTTCAGATGCAACTCCAAAAATTCATTAAGGATTACATCTTGGAACTCCTTGAGAATAGGATAATCATCTAAATATGGTTCCTTTCTATCAGGATTATTGACATGTACTGGATAAAGTGCACACCCCTTTCAACAAGCATTCTTGAGTTACATCACATAAATCTATCTAAGCTCTAAGGGTCTCTGCATCCCACAAAACTCAACTAGGTTTCCATAATCATCCAGATGGTTGACCACCTTATCCTCACAATTCACAATGGCCTTATGCTTACTTAACCAATTTATTCCAAAAATTACATCATATGAGCCTAAAGGTGCCACATACAAGCTGACCTGAGTTTGAAAGGTTGGGAGCTCTAACTCATTGCAAAAGAGACAGGTATCTACCCTCTACTCTGCTCGATTACCATACTGGACTGTCCATGAATTTTCCATGTATCAAGGTCTAATGGGAATCTTGGATATTATTCTAGGATCTATAAAACATTTAGTAGCTCCAACACCAATTAAGATAGAGATAGATTGGCCATAGAGCTTACCCGTCAGTTGAATTGGCAAAGCCTGATACTCTGCCTGTCTATTATCCACTGTAGCATGGATCTAGTGATGTCGAGTCTACCGATAGCTTCCTTCCTTCCGTGACTTCGACTGCTGAGGAAAATTCTAGGCATAATGATCACCTCCATAAGTATAAAATCTATCACAAGGCCCTTTTGTGACCTCTTGGCTCGTCCTCTCTAAAGCCCTTCTGCTTATGGTTGTCTTTACCCTTTCCTTTGTTTGATTTCTTGTTCTTTCCACAATTACCATCTTCACTCTTCTCCTACGATTCACTTCCCCTCTTGAGATTATGGATTTGATGGATCTTGTCTCCTTTATGAAATTTATTTTTCCCATATTGTGACTTAGAATTTGAGTCATTGTGAAGATTAGATAGCTGTTGCAGTTTTTGTTCCTGTTTGGTGGCTTTTTGGAAGACTTTATTCATGGTTTGAGGTTCATGCATATCCAATTTAGCTCCTATGTGAGTTATGAGTCCCATTATAAATTTTTGGGTATGGAACTATCCATCTCCTTAATATTGGGGCACATAATTCAATAGGTTGGTGAAATTTTCCTAATACTAAATCAGAGTCATATTTCCTTGGGTTAGGTTATGAAATTCCATCATTTTCTTGTCAAAGAAAATATATGGTAACCATCTCTTCTTGAAATCTTGGAGGAAGAGTTCCCAAGTAATCTTAGCATGTTGAAGATTTTGTTCTAACTTCTTATTATCCCACCAATTCACTGCTTCACCTGAGAACTAATATGTAGCCCATGCCATCTTAGTTTTTTCAGAGAGGTTACAAAGCCAAAAGTATTTTTCCATCTCTATAATCCAAGCCTTAGATCAAGCTTTGATAGCCTTACCATCGAACTTGGGAGGTGCTACTCTTTTGAGGTCTTTCCCAAGCTCTTCCTCAATTCGTCCTCGTGGACTTGCCCCTGGACCACCATCTCCTTGATTACCTTCTACATTCCTATGGTCCCGATCCTCGCGTGCCACTCAGAATTCTTTATCTATATGATCCATGCAAGACTCTTGCCGATTTAGAAGCTCTATAATTTTCTCTAGCCTCTTGTTAGGTCCATTATTGAAACCACTACTACCCCTGTCTTGCCTAGTGGTCACCATGTCGTATCACACTTATCCTGCAACACATTCATGTTTATCGCATCTCAACACAAAGTTCTATGAATAAACGTTCTTATGCTACATCACATAATTTTTTTCATATGCATACATCCCTCATTCTTGAAGACATACACATTCATGCATAATATTAAAATTTTAGAGTCCTTCTTTGAACACACAAAAAAATATTATCTGATTTTATTTATATTTGAGGTGAGTCAATAGACCCTTATTTATAATAGGCTTCTTGATACATCATTGCGATTTCTCGATGTCAGAAAGAGGACATTCCTCTAGGTCCTTATCTAAATTTACATCAGACTTTATAGAAGAGGATGGTTGAGCATGCAAAATCTCCTTTTACTCTCTAGTCAACAGGGTGCATTAGGTCCACACCCTAGAGCCCAATCTTAGATTGCAGAAATATTTTTGATCTTAGGTGTTCACTTCTCCTCAATCTTCAAGCCTCTCTTTAGCTTGAGTCATGTAAGATCCTGAGCTAGAGTTTCGTCATCGGGAATGTCTGATTGAACCTCCATCTTGGTGTTTCCTTCCTTTATGCCATTCTTACATGAGGTTTTAACAGTTTTCCCTTTCCTTCGTTCTACCTTTGACCTTCCCATTCCTGCATTCAATCCAAGTTCGGTCAATTCTCAGGACAACCAAATTTGGGTCAAGGGTCAACTACCCCTAGTCAGCTATGGTAGACTCAAAGGCTTAGTGTTGAACCCTAAGCTCTGATACCAAATGTAATAACCCATCCAAAATTATTACTTAATTATCATTATTGTATTTGACACATGAATATATTCCAAATTAAAAAGACATAACTAGTGGCTAAAGTCAATCATAGCTACACATGTCCATTTAAAATGAGTTAATGATCCATATATTCACTTCAAAAGTCAATTTACAATATCAGGTTTGACATGGCTCCTAAGGCCACAAAGTCATTACATTGTACTCTTTACATCAAATACATGAATGTATTACATCAAGCTACATATTGGACTAAATAGTCTTGTGAACAACTAAGGTTCTTCTTTGATGCTTGCCTCCACTAGTGGACGAGAACATGGTTGAAGCACTTTACCACCCAACCACGAAGCTTACGCTTCCTCAATATTCTTCCAACTTGAAGAATGCCCGATCCTGCATGAAAATTTTAGTAAGAGAACAATCTGCAAGGTGGACTCTAGTGCATGCCCATACATCAACATGCAATTTCTATCTACAATTTAGAAAAGAAAATGCAAGATCTATGCTAGGAATGGGAAAGATTGAAATCATAGAGTTCATACATACAAAATGAATTGTATTGCTTGGCCAAGCATAATAAATGTGTTGCAACAAAAAAAACATTAGGTTATGGTAAAGAAAACCTATACTCTCTGAACTCCATTTTGGCACTCGTCTCGGAAGATAACTTTCTACTATACATCTCATAAAAACTATCTACCCTCTAGTAGCATCTAGGTGCTCTAGTCAACTAAGGTATCATTTTTCCGTTCACGAATTATAATATTCTTTCACATATCTCTTCAAAACAAGAATTTAGATTACTAATTTACTCTCTAAACAAAAATTAGATTTATGATTCAATAGAGTAATTCAACAATCGGTCATATAATTCTTATGACTATTATATACTTTTCATTGTAATCATTTTCCATTTAAAAATGAACTCAGAACAAAAGAGGTATGTCACAAGTATGTGTATGTACATAGATGAAGTCTATGTGCATACACATATATGTGCCTACTTAAGTTTTAGATTTGTGGATACATTCTAAAATAAATCATTAAATCATATTGCAATCATAAAATAATATTCCATTTCATGTTTCTTTTGTCAAAAATAAAGAATCAAAACAAGTCTATGTTAATAGTTTCACACATACTGTTATTACATTCTCACAACTATGGTACTCTAACATTACTATTTACATATGAACATTCATTGTTTAAATAGAACAAGTATTGTTTCCTACTAAACAGATATAAGGAAAGCTATTTACATATGAAATTTCATTGTTTTAATAGAACAAGTACTGTTTCCTACTAAACATTTATAAGACAAACCTTTTACATATGAAAATTCACTGTTTACAACTACTCAAAGTTGTTCCAACTAAACAATTTAATGAGCAAGGCTATTTTTAGCTACAAAGATAATCTTAACAACAAAACAATGTCATTTACAAAAGATTATACACTATTTACATCATTGCAATGTTGTTTCAGACTAAATAGTTACATTTAATGACAAAAAATATCATTTTCCAATAGAACATTCACTGTTTGCAATTAATTATTGTTGTTTAAAGCTATTTAGAAGCTAAATGGCAACATTACATTTATTTGTTCACTATTTTAAAACAAAATGGGTTTTTCCACAATGAATTGAAAATAAACAATGTTGTTTTGACAGTAACAATATTATCTACAACTTCTCATTTGTCAATTTGCAAGAAAGCCAACAAATTTCTCTAACAAATCAAATAGCCTAATTTCATACATAAAAACAAAATGTCTCATATCCAGATCTGGAATAACTTTTATCTTTGAAATTTATTGTGCAACTTAATAATATAAAGAATCTAAGTTGGACATGCTTGTCGAGGTAAAACTTAAACAAGTATTTCAGTCAATAAAAAGACATGGAAGTTTTGAGTTCTAGCAGAACTCATGCCATTTCAAGTTTCAACAAACATTCACAGGTCACTCTAAATCAACCATTCATATTGGTTTGGTGCATTTATTTCTTAGCAATAATAACATGCACAAATTTGACCTTAAAGACATGTTGGTTTCACCACTCAAAATCAACATGCATGAATCTTAGTTACAAGGGAACAACCCTTCGATCTTATAGATCAAATCCTACTTAGGTTTATTGAATTTAAACAAGGATTTCACCACCTTTCCTACTAGAATGTGGCGGAATTATAATTCATACAATACAATTTGAGCACTTGTTTTAATAGCAACTATTTATTGACCCAACCGATATGGAGAATATGATACATATAAAAACAAAACACAGGATTGATACCCTTTTCAGGGGATCGATGGTCGATCCATAATAATTGTTAATCATCATAAAAATAAAGTGAATTGGAATAGAGATTCCGAATAGCCATCGAATGGCTAGCAAAAAAGTGCAAACTTCAAGAATAGTCATACTTTAGTAACTCTAAGCCTCGACCTAGCTATGAAATCTAACCGGAAGGATTCTAAATGAAACTCATACAATACTGACCGCAGGCCGGGTGGCCCAAAACAATGGTTGAAGCCACATTATTCGGCTCAAGGCTGTGGTTATTCAACATGAATACATTTTACAGTTTAAATGATGCAATCGACAAAATGGAAGAATACCATTTCAAACGATGAGGAAAAATGATAAAAGAAAATCGAGTTTTCTTTCTAAAGTAATTGGTTTACCTGATAAATCAAGCTTTGTGTGAGTCTGCCTTTGATTTTTACCTCACCCATGAGCTCTCTCTACTTTTTCCTTTGAACCAAAAACTTTCTTCATCGTGCTTTTTCACCCACAACATTGTGAATTCAAAAATGGAAACAACATTATTCTTTTCACATGTCACTTGCAATGGCATTATTGCCTTACCGCTGGCCACTACTGGTTTGAATATTGTCATTAATCTTGTGGTATACCATGTCCTTCACGATCTTATTTGATTTCAACAGTCCGATATTAGAATATGAATATGTATACATATATGTGTAATATATATATATTCATATATACATATATCTACATGTAATTATATGATTTATTCCATATTTATCATGTTCATTCTTCATTTCAATATATATATATATTTATGTATGTATGTATTCAAATTTATTTACATACATATGTATATATATATATATATCTACATTCTTGTATAAATTGTTTGTTTGGGAGAGCTTATAAGTTCCATATGCTATCTTTTAAATTAAGTAAGGAAATTTAATTTCATCTCGAGCATCCATATATATAAACTAAAAGAATTTATTTTCACTTAATTTTCACATAATGAAATCTCTTATCTTTTTTAATCATTCTTTTCAATACTTTCTTTCATTTTCTTCAAAACATAGAGTTTGAGTAGACAATTTAATCTAAAAGCCATTCATTTTCAATCACTAAAAAAATTCAAGTCATGAAATTACGTTCTTCTATTTATGAAAAATAGTTCAAATGCAAGTCATCATGCCATTTGTGGTGTGTGCACCCAGATTCCAACTGGCTTACTGTTCGATTCGGTTAAGCAATCCTACTTCAACTGTGTTCTCGTCCTTCAACCTATCACCCCTACAACTGCACACACTTGCACTTGAAAATTTATCAGTAATGTTCAATTCTTGAAAACATATAAGATAATTTCTGAAATTTCGTAGAGTCAACATTAGTCAACTTCTTTCATTCAATTTTTTAAAATTCTAAAATTTTCATTTAATATATATTGAATTTCTTCAATAATTCAATTTACCATAATATAATAAATATGTAATAAAATTTGGTTATGACACTTGACATCTCCATTATCAACCTTCATTATCTTTTCATCATTCATAATTATTTGGACTTACCATTAATCTTTATGCCCTACCATTTTATCCTTTATATTTCTTGGACTTAGCATTCTCCATCTGTCACTTTATCACTCGTCTCCTTCATCTTAATATCTCATCCAAAACATCCTAATCATCCTCTTGTCACCTATCACCTTCTTATTATCCAAAACACCCTAGTCATTCTCTTGTCATCCTAATCATGCTATTGAAATGTTAAACATCCTAAATCATCATCCTATCATCTTAAACAGCTGAATCATCCAAACATCCTTACAAATAATTTTTTTTATCAAAAGTTTATATATAAATCCTTACATATCATTCTCTAACTTAGGTGTTGCTTAAGAACTTTCCTATCTTAAGTAGCATTCTTGGTTAGCCCATCATTTTGGATTAGTTATCTTAAGGATTTGGTTCCCTTGAGTTGATTTTTCCAAAAATCGCATATCTAATCTTGCTTAGGAACTTGTCTATCCTAAGTAAGCAAATACATATCCCAAAGTCACCTTATCTCCAAGGATCTAGATTTTAATTTTTGATACAATGTTGATTTTGTATCCAATATTTGTCAAATTATCCATATCATCCTAAATCACCTTAGGCCAAATTTTAAGTTTCCATCATCATTTTCATCATCCCAATCTTAATCCAAACTTTATTTATCCCAATCCTATTCCAACTTATAAAAATATTCATACTTCTAAGTCTATCATCCAAATTCCAAGTCATCTTCATCACACCATCTCCATACAAACACTAAATCCAATCAAACCTTCATTATCATCCAATTTTTAATCAAAGTCCAAGTCATCCTTTATCCAAATCCATCCATCATTTACCTTAAGACATCTCTCTAAAGGAATCCTTATCTTGCATGCCACTTAATAGAGCACAATATAAGAGGCAAATGGATTCCCAATAGGATGTCATCATAAAAAATGTCACCAACCAACCTCCATCCTCCCATGATGAGGAAATGTATGTAGATCAACCTAAATAATCCCCTACATTTCAAGCTTTTTCCTGAGACCCCCATAATCAAGAGATGATGCAAAAGATTATATGACCTTGATAAGGACAGCCTCTTGGTAGACCTTATATCTACAGGAGCTAATCTTCCATCTAACTTTGACCTTTCACAAATTAGAAGGGAAGACCCTCCTAATAATCCATCATCATCTAATAATTTATTAAATGATATTTTGGGTCACAACCTAGTCCAAACCATCGTCTCTACACAACCACATACCAATTAACAACTGACCAAATTCTTGCATCCATTTCTCAACTAAGGATCAACATCCCTACCAATAACATCACATATACATCTACCCACCCAAATATATCTACCCAACCCCTTACTACATCAATTAATACCAATTACATTCACACCCAAGTATCCCAAACATCTACATACTTACACACTCATCAATATATCCCAAACACTTCACAACCCCCAAATGCTTCCAACATCAATCATCCTTCAACACAAAACAACCAACATCAACATGATCATCAATACATAAACCGGCCTCCAACCCCTACTTACCAACACCGACACAATCATGAATACATAAACAACCACACATCCAACAACATCAACCTAGCCCAATAGTTGCAAAATATGAAGAATATGATCCAAGTACTCCAAATGGGTCAACCAAAAAGGACTTATATATTTGAAGAAATATGTCCATATCCTTTTGATCAATCTATATTGTCCATACCCTTCCCCAAGAATTATGAAATTCCCAAATTTGATAAGTATAAGGGAAAGGGTGATCCTATTGAACACATCAAAGAATTTCAAGTGGCATGTCAAGAAGTGGCTTATAATTTGGTCTACCTCATGCGATTATTCCCTATAAGCCTTGGGGGCCAAGCCTTAGAATGGTTCACACACCTTCCTTATGGTTTGATCACATCCTTTTCTGATTTAGCCAAAATATTTGTAACCCATTTTTTATACAAAATAGAACAAAAAGTCACTTTGGCTAAATTATGCTATGCTAAACAAAAACCTAAGGAAAGTTTTACAACCTTCCTTCAACATTGGAGTAAATTAGGAAGTTGATTCCCCCTACAAGTGCCTGAGAAACAAATGATTAACATCTTTTTTGAAAACTTAAACATAGAAGTGGGTCTACACCTACAATTGTAATGTGTCAATAACTTTGATGAAGTAATTGAAAAAAGGGTAAACCATTGAAAAATATTTGGTCACTAAAGGGATAGCCAAAATTTATAAAGACTAAAAAGATAACTATCAATCCAATGATAAATCTAAATATTGGTCCAAAAATAAGAATGTTGTAAGTGATGGTGTGACTAATAATAAACATGTGTAAAACGTCCAAAATAATTCATCCAAAAACCAACACACATCATAACAACATACCTCCAACACCATCATAATCCCTCAATCCAATCGTAAGTATACCCCCTTGGGGGAGTTAATTGAATTCATATTTCACAAACTTATGTAAGAAAATTCAATAAAGTTCCCTATGACTAAGCCTTTTGATGAAATTCAACCTAAACCTGCATGGTATAAGGATAAAAAAAATATTGCAAATATCATAGGGTTAAAGTCCATAACACATCTAAGTGCATGAAATTGAAAAACCATATATAGTACCTTACTGATAGGGGATAAATCAACGCTGAAAGCCAAACACATAACTCCCCTAATGAACAACTAGGCATTTACACACAACCCTTCCCATCACATAATGAAGGAAAAGCTTCCACGTCCTATAATATCATACCATATTCATATTGAATGCACAAGACAATTGAGAGGGGGGGTGAACCTTGTACCTTAAAGAGAAAGAAAGGCTCACTGCTAGAATATAAAAGAAGATAGAGAAGAGTGCTACAATGATAAATCCATTTCAAAGCAACGGAAAAATACACAACATCACCAATACCTTTGCAATCTCTCTAGAGAATTGTAGACACCTTCTTCTCACTGCATTCAATAATCTAACACATGAAAGCTCACACTACACTTCTCAAATTTGCACTCTAATACTCTACAATTTACATCATACTTGTCTATATTTTCATCCCTCAACAACTCAACTCATATTTATATCATCTTCAACCTTAAAACATTCTCCAAGGTCAACTATGCACCTCAACCATGTAAATTCAAATTAGGTCGGCACCAAAACATTCCAACGGTGGAAAGAAATGAAAGCGGACCACAACACACCTTAGCTAGGACCTAAATTCACTCATACACACCACACCACACTTGCACAAATTTTGCAAGTAGTGTAAAAACCCAATTCGGTCATTACCCATGTAAATACCATTAAAACTTTAAGTACACACTTCCTTTGATCTAAAAACAACTTGTGAACAACAAATGTCACTTGAACATAATCTAGAATATTCCACAAATACCTTGAAATCCAACAAACTCCTTTGCAGTAACTTTCACCTAAAGAATGTACATGCCCAATACACTCAAACAACTCTACCATACACTATAACTTAAGAAACTAACTTCCGAAGCACCAAACCTCAAAAAAATTTGACTGAAGAAAGATACCAACACTATCAGCATACCTCTAGAACCATAAGACCTGAAACCAAACTATAGATAAATACAGAGCAAAAACATTTATCCCAGACACCTCTGCAATACATAGTTCACACAATGGTGAACATAGCTTCCTCTGCTCAACGATACAACACACCAAATTCTGGATACAATACCTCTAAACACCTTTGATAAACATATCTAAAACAAATAGGAATATCTGAAACCTAGAAGAAATGTGAAGAAAAACCAAAACATTACTCTTCAACCTAGAACACATTGCAACTCATAGTTTCCTCTTTTTTATGAAATTTTCTCAAAAGCACTTGGAAACCAAACACTAGAGACACATTCTCATCATCTTCAGTACTTCTTCATCATCATCAAGCCAATTGTAACCTATCAAATTCAACCGTACATCCATAGATAGAATCTTATCAGAGCAACACTAGAGGTTGACACTAGTAGCTTACTAATGACAACACAATTCAACTAATCAAAGAATCATTAATGCAACAACATAGAAAATACCAACAACTACACACACTCTTGCAACAATCTTCTTCTCATACAGTTGACACCAATGACAACACAAGCTTGTTGACATCAATGACAACACCAACTACCCATACTTGCAACAATATCCCCCTTTGCCATTGATGACATCACATGATGTGAAAAATCATCAAATACACAACAATTACCAACTCTTTTGCTTTATCCCCCTTGCACAACTAACTCAAGACTTTCTCTCTTTTACTCTTCCACATTACTTACTCTACCCCTTTCAACATATCTTTTTCACATGTTTCATTCCCCCTTTTTCTTTTTTCTCATTATTCTCTCCCCCTTTGATATCAATGGCAAAGGACAAAAGATTTGCATCACTTATGTTTCCCATTTGACATCAATCAACCTTCTCAAAATTGTTCTACAACTTGTATTCATTTATTGCTCAGTATACTCCCCCTTATGAGTGCACACCATACTACACCAATCAACAACCACTACATAATGACAACACTTACTCTTTTTAATTGCAACAACCAACAATGTCACTACCTACTCCCCCTGAGAGGTAGCCACCAATCATCAGCCCAAACCAAAGAATGGATCTTGAAATCCACTTGAATGATGCATTTCCTTATGAATATATTTCAAAGGAGGGGAAATAACCCACAAATTCTCCTAGAGATACTCAAAAGTATCCTTAGAAAGAGCCTTAGTGAATATATCAACAACCTAATCCTTTGTAGGAACATACTCAAGCTTTACTTCATTCTCTACAACCTTCTCTCTCAAAAAGTGATACTGGATTGAGATATGTTTTGTCCTTGAATGCATTGCCAGATTCTTTGAAATATTGATAGCACTTGTATTATCACAAAAGATATAAATTGGTTCATCATATAATACCCTAATATCCTTCAATTTTTGCCTCATCGATAACACTTGTGTGCAACAAAATGTTGCTGCAATGTACTCTGCTTCTGTAGTAGATAAAGACATTGAATCTTATTTTTTGCTTAGCCATAACACCAATATACATCCAAGAAAGAATGCACCACCACTTGTACTTTTCCTATCATCTACACAACCAGCCCGATCTACATCTGTGTAAGCACTCAAAGTAAAATCAATATCCTTTGGATACCACGAGCCATGAATTGGAGTTCCCTTCAAATATTTGAATATTCTTTTCACTGTTGCAACATGTGGATCTCTAAGATCTTCTTGAAATCTATCCACAAGACAAACTAAATGCATGATATACAGTCTAGTAGCAGTTAGATAAAATAGTCCTCCAATCATTGATATGTACTTGTTGTGATCAGCCTTAGGAGATTCATCATTCTTGCTCAACTTGCAATCAATAATAATAGGGGTACACACTGGCTTAGAATTTTCCATTCTAAACTTCTTCAACATTTCTTTGACATACTTTGATTGTGAAATGAAAATACCTTTAACTATTTGATTTATTTGTAATCCAAGGAAGAAATTCATCTCCCCAAACATAGACATTTCAAACTCTTTCTGCATTTCTTCTGCAAACTTCTTGCACATAGCTTCATTTCCTCCAAAGATCATGTCATCAAAATATACAAACACAATCAATATTTGATATTTTTCAACTTTAAATTAAAAATTTATATCTATGGTACCTTTATTGAATCCTTGTTATATCAAATACCTATCCAACCTTGCATACCAAGCTCTAGGATCTTTCTTCAATCCATATAATGTCTTTTTCAATTTGCAAACCATATCTGGTTTATTTGATAACTAAAATATTTCTAGTTGTTCTATTTATACCTCTTCTTCTAGTTCTCCATTCAAGAAAGTAGAATTCACATCCATTTGATAGACTTTGAAATCTTTATGTGCTGCAAAGGCCAAAAACATCTTGATAAATTCTATTCTTGCCACCAAAGCAAATATCTCCTCAAAATCTATTCCTTTTGTTGAAATAATGAAGAATTTGTATGTTGTCATTGATGTCAACGCTATTGGGTGTATCTCCACTGACAACTTTTTCTCTCTTTCTGTCATAGACTGGTTCACATTTCATTGCACATATAGATCTTTCCTTGAATTTACAATATTTTGTTTATGGATGATAGTAGTGTCTAAATTCAGAATTTCAGTTGGTTTTTCCAAATGGTTCGAAAGTTGCATATGAAAAAAGTTTAGTATATAAAGTATTACCAAATTTTTATGTATAATGGGTATTTCCTACTTTGTTTGTGCTTCTTCATGAATCTATGTTAGGTTCTACAGTTTTGGGAAAATACTTACAAGTGTTTGTAATTTGAAACTTCTAGTTGGCATGATATTTTGAGGTTCTATGTCTGGCCGACCTAAATTTTTTAAAGAGTTTTAGAGCTAAATGTTGTGATACGAATGTAAGAAGAAACTATTATAGGTCCATTCCAACCTATATAACATGTTTTTATTGTGCGGAGGTAATTTGATTTGAATTGGGTGTCGACAAGGCATGTTTTACATCACCTTATGCAAAATCTAATTAGGCCGACCTAATTAATGTTTGCAATGTTGCCAATATATATAGAAGATCATTTTGAGATTGTAAATAATGATGATGAGATAAAGAAAAGTAATTTGAATACAAGAAGGGAAGCAAATTTTTGTAGAAGATTGAGAAAAGGATATGCGAATGTAATTCTGAGTAGAGATTTGTGTTCAATAGCAGGTGAAGATTTTTTGGATCAGAATCTTGAGCTTCAATGGAAATGAATTCAACATATATCATATGCATTTTATATCAATTCAAATATTTCCTGTGTAGCCACCTCTTCTATCTTACTTTTTTTGTGAACAATGAGTTCACTTGGACAATGAGTCCTCCTGGCAGTGAGCCCTTATGTAATATTCTATGACTAGTCATATTATATTGTGAGCTAATCCTCACCATGGTTTTTCCCATCTTGGGTTTTCCATGTAAAAATTTTGGTGTTCATGTGTTGCATGTGCTATGGGTTGTTTGTACTTTCACTTCTGTTAATTTTTAAGTATGCTATGATAATTGGATGGTTAATAATTAAATGGTTTTTAGGAATACCGATTCACCCCCTCTCTTAGCATTTCAGGTGTTTAACAATTTTTATCAAAGCTTGGTTCCCCTAAAGGAACTTAACCATTTTGGGAAGGTCTTGGAAATTGAGCACATGGATAATAACAATTTCTTACTTAACAAGGATGGAGAAATCAAGGTTGCTCTTGAAGATCTTGATAGAGTTGAAGGAAAAAATAAAGATATGAAGGAAAATATCAATGAAGCTAATGAGTGCATCAAGAAACTGAGAGAACAGATAATGAATAGTTGAAGAAAGCTAATGAAGACATCACTGGGCTGAAAGTACAAGTGGAAGAAAAGAAAAAATTGAGGAATGTCTGAATGTAGTAGTACAAAGCAAGACTGATAAATGCACAAGACTTGAACAAGAAGTGGTAAATCTAAGAGTAGACTTGGAAAAAGAAAGAATTCATGAAGATAACTTTAAGAAAATATCTACATTTCTTGATGAGTTAATTGTAGGTCAAAAAGCATCTAAAGATAAAAGTGGTTTGGGACTTGAGATAGGTGAAAGTTCAAAAGTAGAGAAGTTTAATGAATCTGAGAAGACCAAAGACAAGAAGAATAATGGGAAGTTCCAAAATCAAAGAAATAATGCAAGAAGACCTCCTATCAGACAACCAAATTCTCAAAAGTACTCATCTTTCAATGGTATCTGTTATTTTTGCAACAAGTTTGGACATAAAGTAATGGAATGTAGAAGTAAAATAAATCAGAATGTTTCATCCTTTACTAGTCAATGCTTTACATGCAAGAAGTTTGGACATAAAGCGAGTGAATGCATAAGTCAGATGCAAAATACTTATAGCTATGGTAGAATGATTCAATCTTTCAATGGTCACTGTTATACATGTCATGGATTTGGACATAAGGATAATCAATGCAGATCCAGAATGAATGAAAATAATAATGCTCAGAGGAATATTGTATGTCACAATTGCAATAAACCTAGACACACTGCTAGATTCTGTAGAAACATAAGAAAGAATAATCCCAAAAAGAGAAATGGTCCAGTCAAAAAGATTGATCCAAAAGAGGTAAAGAAGGAAATGGAGAAGATATGGAGGAAGAAAGAAGAGCCTAAGGAAAAAAAAGAATTAGAAACTACAAAAAAATGTGTACCATCCTTTGGTGCAGATAATTCTCTCAAAAACTGAACTTAAGCATTGACTTAGGGCGAGCAATAACAAAAAATAAAAAATATCTTGTTGATATAAGGCTCCATGACTTGGAATGAAGACATAATTTAGAGACTAACAATTTAGATCTTTTGGAGAAAATTTTGGAAGAAAATATGCTTTTGTGGAGCCTTGTAGAGTAATTAAGGGTTTGTTATTGCATAGTGAAGAGTTTCATCAAATTTATTAATTGGTGCATTGAATGTGGGTTAGGGTGAATTGAGGACTATAAGTTTCTAAACTTAGTCTAATTTACTCACCTTTATACACTTGGGAGCAAATCTAAGTGAATTCGAGATTTCAGGAAGTAGTGCTACTGAGAGTGGTGAAGGTGCTTCACAAGAGGCAAGCACCAGAGCTAAGAAACAAATAGTTGATATTATTGACACTTCTAAAGAAGAAGAAGCTGAAAGAGAAAATGAAGCTTTTACTTTACATGTTCATAAAAAGCTTGAGAAGAAGAAAGGGAAGAAGACAAAGGAAGACCCTTCAGAGCAAAAGAAGAAGAAAAAAGTCTCCTCTGTTAAGAGCTCATACTCCTATAAAGTTACATGTTTTAGTTAGCAATATGCTAGAACATGATGATTTGTTAGAAGCTAATGAAAAATTATATGAAGTGGATGAAGAAGATATGGAAACAATCATTGAAGCCATCATTATTTTAGATGTGGATATGAATAACTTTAGGAAGAAGGTGCCTAGTGTGGTATGGAATTCCTTGGTGCAAAGAAGGCATGAAGTAATGATGTTGAGGACAAGATAAAATTTGATGCCTTGGAGGAAATAGTATCCTCCTTATCTGAAGATGATAAACCTACCTTGGTAGAGGTATACACTAAAGAATTCAAGGTCGAACAACTAGTTACTATTCTTATGGGCAGAGAAGAAGATCAAACAAACAAATTGAAACAGGAAATAGTGAAGACTGTTAAGGATATTGTAGAGAAGTTTGGGATGATAAACACTTCCACATATGGTACAACTCAAGAAAAGGAGAATATAGAAGAAAAGTTTGCTAATGCAAAAAATAAATTTCTTCCTGATACAAGCTTTCCGCCATTCAAAGAAGTTATGGAAGAGACAGGTAAAGATGACAACATAATTGAAGAAACATGATTGGTTGATGTCACAAAGAATGTGGTTTCCTCTCCACCACTGGTTAATGAAATACAATCCAACCTAGAGACTTTTTTTCCTCCAAAAAATATTGATATGCCCACCGAAGATGATGGTAAACAAGGTGTAAAGAAAGAAAAATAAGAAAATGATACAAATAGCACTGAGGACAACACTAACAAAACTAAAGAGGATGCAGGAAAAGAAAAAGAAGAAAATAAAAATAAGAAATATTAAGGAGAACAAGGAGAGAAAGAGAAGGATAAGTAGGAGGCTAAAGATAAGCAAAAGGACAAGTCATTCGGTGAAGAAGAGAAAAAGGCAATGGATGAAAAAGCTACCAACACTGGAAAGAATGAAGAAGCTGAAAATTTTGAGAAGTTACTCAAAACCTCTGGAAAATAATCTGGAACTCTTGTAAAAGGCCTACCTAGTCATTCTTGGTACCTACCGATTGTCTTTTCACAATTGTTGCAATTTCCCTCTAAAGATTTGAGTAAGATGCCTCCTGAGCATAAAATGTAGTTGAGTGATGTATTGAATGTATTAACAAGAAAAGAGATTCTAGAATCATATCAAAAGAGTAATGAGTTGATGGATGAAGCTGTAAAGACATTACTAGAGATTACTCCAGGTACTAACATTGATACATTATTATCATCTATGGAGAACTTCAAATTGCTGATTGATTCCTTTAAGGAGTATGCATCCAGTTTAAAAGGACAAATGGAAATAAATGTTGTAATAAGGCTTACAAAAAAATGTGTATCAACCCATGCCAAGGTTGAAGAATTCTTGAAAGAGGTACAAGATTGTGATGATGAAGCAAAGACATTGATTTTGTACTGCATAGCGTGGCTGGAAGCCACACAGGGTATAAAGGTTGAAATGGACTTGATTGAATCTCAAATTACCAAAGCATCAAGTGCCTATGATTTGGCATTAGACATAAAGTATCACACCTAGACTTCTATAATATATTTGCATGAAAAATTTCTCGTGTTGCAAAACTAGAAGGAAGGGATTATTAAGAAGCTTGGAAAGCTTAGGGAATTGGTACAATCATAGAAAATACCTATTTCTAATGCCTTGGACAACGATGACAAAATTTCACAGATTAATCTTAAGCCTAGTACTGTGGAAGAAGGAGAAGACACTTTAATGGAGCTTGAGTCTCTACACAGGCTACTTGCAGCAACAAAAAGAAGTTGGGAAGTAGGAAATCCTACTTGGAAATCCATGGTATAGAACCTTAGTCAACATCTTTGGGTTGACTATTTCTATTTTCATCACTTGTTTTCAAATTTCTTTGTACACATGCAGATGTATTAGGAATTTTTGGTTAATTTTCTAAGGGGGGTTAGTTATTTTAGTTCAATTCAGTTTAATGTATTTATATGGTTGAGAGGGAGTATTAAAGTTTTGTTGTGCACCCTTTGCCCTTGATGTCAAAGGGGGAGTGGTGCGTACAGAAAAATTTGTGGCACATGTTTCCATCAATGACAAAGGGGGAGATTGTTGAAAGAATGAAGTTGTATGTTTTCATTGATGTCAATGCTATTGAATGTATCTCCACTGACAATTTTTGCTCTCTATGTCTGTCGTAGATTGGTTCGCATTTCATCGCACATACATATATTTCCTTGTGTTTCTAGTATGTTGTTTATGGATGATAGTAGTGTTTGAATTTAGAATTTCAGTTGGTTTTGGCATATGGTTCAAAAGCTGCATATGATAGAAGCTTAGTATATAAATTATTACCAATTTTTTCTATATAGTGGGTATTTTCTACTCTATCTATGCTTCTCTGCAAATCTGTGTTAGGTTCTGTAGTTTTGGGAAAATGATTATAGGTGTCTATAATTTGAGACTTCTAGTTGGCATGATATTTTGAGGTCCACATGTCTTGTGATTGGTTATTAGTTGAAATATTTTGTTTTAGGTCCTATGCTTGTCTAACCTAAAATATGTAAAGGGTTGTGGAGCTAAATGTTGTGATGCGAATGTAAGAAGAAACCATTATAGGTCCATGTTGACCTATATCACATGTTTTTATGGCGTGAAGGTAATTTGATTTGAATTGGGTGCTGACAAGGCATGTTTTGCATTACCTTAGGCAATATCTAATTAGGACAACCTAATTAATGTTTGTAATGTTGCTGATATAAATAGATCATTTTGGGGTTGTAAACGATGATGATGAGATAAAGAAAAGTGATATGAATGCAAGTAGGAAAGAAATTTTTTGCAGAAGATTGAGAAAAGGATATGCAAATTCAATTCTGAGTAGAGATTTGTGTTTGGTATCAGGCAAAGAGTTTTGGATCATAATCTTGAGCTTCAACGGAAATGAATTCAAAATATATTAGATGCATTTTGTATCAGTTCAAATCTTGGTTGTGTAGCCACCTCTTCTATCTTATTTTTGTTGTGAACAGTGAGTTCACTTGGACAATGATTCCTCCTGGAAATGATCCCTTATGTAACATTTTATGATTGATCATATTATATTGTGAGGTAATCTTCACTGTGGTTTTTCCCATCTTGGGTTTTCCACGTAAAATTTTTGGTGTTCATGTGTTGCATGTGCTATGCATTGTTTGTGCTTTCAATTTTGTTAATTGCTAAGTATGCTATGTTAATTGGATTGTTAATAGTTAAATGGTTTTTATGAATTCTGATTTACCCACCCACTCAGTATTCTGGGTGTTCAACACCTTCAACTTGTGAGTAGCATTTATACACAAGCCTTGCCTTGTTCCTTACCACTTCTCAGTTCTCATTTAGTTTTTTTTCTGAATACCCACTTAATTCCAATTACTTTTTTGTTTATTGGTCTTGGGACAACTTCCCAAGTCTAATTCTTCTCAATATGCAACAATTCTTCTTCCATAGCCTTGATCCAATATTCATCTTTACATGCCTCAATCACTATTTTAGGTTCAACTTTAGAAAGTAAACATAGATTTACCTATTCTTCAACAACTTTCCTCCTTGTCAGTACACCTTTTCTCTTATCTCCAATGATTTGTTCTTCAAAATGATTCTTCTGCACATACTTAGGAGTTTTAGGAGTATTTTTTGGAGCTTTTTCCTCTTCAATATGCACTTATTTTTCTTTATCTTTTTCTTCTCTACAAGAAGGCTCATCTAATTCATATCCATCTATTACCATTGAATTCTTTTGTAAATATTCATCAACCTTGACACTTTCACTTTCAACAATATTTTTAATCTCTTATTATAGCATTAGTAAGCTTTGCTTCTAGTAGAATATCCAAGGAAAATACCTTCATCAAACCTTGCATCAACCTTTCATAAGTTATCTTTATCTCTTTTGATAAAAAAATTGCTTCCAAACACTCTGAAGTACTTGACAGTAGGAATCCTTTCATACCATAGCTCATAGGGAGTCTTTGTGTTGTTTTCTCTTGCTTGAACTCTGTTATGTATATAAACAACAGTATGAATTGTTTCTCTTCAGTGGACTTCTAGTAGATTTTCCTCTTTCATCATTGTTCTTGTAGCTTCTTGAACATTCACTTGTACAGAAACAACAATAAACTACTGAAAAATCTACTAAAAATTGCTTATAAATGTCTGAACTTGGTCATGTGACCATTAGTAGTTTATTGCCAGTCGATTGATTACTAAACCATTTTTAGTCATTTATTGGTTGTTTTGATTGATCGATTTAGTAGTATATTTAGTAATTTATTGTTGTAATCTGGTCACTTATTTAGTCATTTTTTATTCACTGATATATTTATTTGTTGATTTAGTCATTGATTATTGTAATTTGGTCACTTATTTAGTCATTTTTATTCACTGATTTCTATCCATTGGTAGTGTATTTAGTCATTAATTTTAATCATCATTTTGATCAATTTGGTAGTATATTTGGTCATTTTTATTTCATAGGTCATATATTTAGTCATATTTATTCACTGTTCACTAACTTTTGTAAATTGGTAGTATATTTAGTAATTTTTATTTCACAGGTCATATATTTAGTCATATTTATTCACTGTTCACTAATTTCTGTCAATTGGTAGTATATTTAGTCAATTTAATTATTAATTGATGTCAATTATAGTATATTTAGTCATTTTAATTGACTGATATTTGAGGATTTAAACACAAAACACATAAATACACATCAATCATCAATTGCACACAATAAGATAGCCATTGAGAAGGAAAAATCGGCGAACTTTATTAATAAAAGAAAGGTGTTATAGTTACATCTTAGAAATAGAGTATTACAATTTTTATTTTTAATCATAAAACTAAAAATTTGAGTTACAATATTGCACAAAAATGACTGCAAGAAAGAATTTTTTTCCAAAAAGCTTCTATAATGATGGAAACGCATGATTAGTGATATCATGGAATGTCATGATTGAAGGGTATGTTCAAAATGGGTTTTTTCTGAAAAGTCCTTAGAAAATTTTAAGAAAATGCAACCAATGGGTGTAAAGCCCAACTCCTCAACCTTTGAAAGCATCCTTCCTACCTGTGTGTGAAT
The DNA here is from genome assembly GCA_007258455.2 of Sequoia sempervirens. Lineage (NCBI taxonomy): Eukaryota > Viridiplantae > Streptophyta > Pinopsida > Cupressales > Cupressaceae > Sequoia > Sequoia sempervirens. Next base: position 24,001 of record VDFB02267561.1, on the reverse strand, counting down.
TGGAGCTTTGGATGAGGATATGAACATCCATAAAAAGCATATTTGGAAGTGGTTTTTTATCAGATATTGCAGTTGCAAGTTTCACTTTGGATCACCAAAGCCTTCACAAAACCTTCTGCACAACCACCGCAACATTGCACGGTTGTTGTTGTGCCTTTGTGGTGTTGCAGGGGAAGCTCCCCACAACACCATGAAGGCCCAAAAATAGTCGTACAGTGTTGTGGTGGTTGTGCATAAGGTTTTGTGAAGGCTTTGGTGATCAGAAGTGGAATTTGCAACTACAATATCTGATAAAAATCCACACTTGCAAGTACAATATCTAATAAAAATCCACTTCCAAATATATGCTTATGCCTTAATGAGAAATTATCACTCATATAACCGGTTAGTTGGACAAAAATTGGGAGATAGCATGAGTGCTTAGTTAGCAATAACAATATTGAAAGCACCTTTATTGAATGTTGGTTTTGCATTTTGTGTTGCAAGAAGTTATATTCTATGGATACCAAGTCTCAAAAAATTTCTCTCAAAATGTGCCTTGTGACATTGAACGTGCTACATCACATTACACATTCAAGCAGAGCAAATGGCAATTTATTCCATTAGCAAATGAGGGGATCCTTCTCATCAGTGGATAAGCTATTGCAAAGAGCCCACAAATACTAATATGAGCTCTTGAGGAGTGACCTAGGAAGAATGAGAGCAAGGTTTCCGACCTTTCAAGGTTCTTGCTATGTGAATATTATCATAAATGTGTATTTTGAAACTATGGAAAAAAAGATGCTATGTATATAATCATAAAGATTTCAATGTGTATTTTGAAGCAACTTATGGTATTTTGCATAGGTGCATACATTCTTTGTAAGGCTTAGTTTTGGGTGGGCACAAAAATTTCATGATATACCTCCTTCATAATTGTGGAAAACCATTAGAAAGACACATTTGGGCTGCAAAATATAGGGCACACATACTCTCATTCATTGCTTCTCTAGGTGGTATGGAATTAGGTGGATATCATGGAATAGAGTACATTATATTCTATCTTATGTACCGGGGAAACTTGTGTCAAAATTTGAGTAGATAAATGATTCTTTTACTGTCAAAACTTTATACCTTCCATTCTTAGTGTATCTACTATCATACCTCTCACTAACACTGTTATCCTATTTCCTCTGCAAAAGAGCTCCATTTAAAGGAATCTTGACTACATATTATGCACAACAAAACTCTACAAGTGCAACAAGACGTTTGAAAGATAAAATATAAATTCATTGAAACATTACTTTCTAAGCAACATAATATCTTCAAATGAAGGAGCACTGTAACTGTGACTTAGAAAAAATTGTGTAGGCATTGTTATCACTGAGAAATGAAGAAGATAACACATTGAATTAGGTGACTGGGATCATTGAAAGGAATATCATTGTTAGAGAGTTGCAAACTATGAATTGTCCTCTATCCTATAGGACTGAGAAAGGAATAACATTGTCAAAAAGTGATTGAATCATAACAAACAGTCCAAAAAAAATGAAAGTTATTGTCAAATGGTGACAAAGATTTGTCATCTAAGTCATTTGCACATGGTAATTGAGAATAGAATGAGTAATAAGTAAAAGAGCACTGGATCATAGCACTACAAAATGGTCGTGAGTTATGCAATGAACTTCATTGTTCTTTTGATAATAAAGAAAATCAAGATAATAACCAACATATTGATGTGCACAAAGAATGTTCATGGAGTGAAAACTTCCTTACAAAGCAATTACCACAACAGATTTTGAGGTGAATTGCACCTGCTATTTTATGCTGATATGGATATGTTCCAACCTATAGTTAATTTTTGTAGCATAATAGATAGGCTAAATATTTGTTCATATACCATTGTTTCAAATTTAAAATTGCTATACCTTATTCTAGGAGCAAATCACAGGAGGAGTCTATACATAGGAAACCATTGTTTCAAATTCAAAATTGTTTGCTTCATTTATTTGATCTAAGATAGCTTGATGTATACAAGATACTCTCAAAATCACAATAAAATCCTTTATTGTGAGAACACTGTTCAAAATCTTCCCATCATAACAATGAACAAAAGCATCAGTCATTAACTTGAACTTTGCAAGAGTTTCATCAAATTCTACTTTTCCACTTTCTTTTCCATTTTGAATTTTATTCCTAATTTCATGCATGAAGAACTTCCTTAGCTTGTAGATCCTATTGTTAGCCATAACTTTACTAGGTGTCGAGGATAGCTTAGATTTTTTAGCGAAGAAGAAATTGACAAGATTTGGCCTTACCAGATACAATGTGTTGAAAATCTCTTTGAAGTTATTCTAGAAAAGAGTTCCTAAGAGTATAATGCACAGTTTTGAATTAACCTTTTTGCGTGAATTTCATATCTTTGATCAGTTATTTTGAGCTTGATGACCTTCATCAAGAATGAGCAGACCTGTTCTCTCTAAAAGTAGTTTTCCAATATGCTTAGCCTCTTCATGAAGGCTCACATTTGTCTACTTGTAGAGAGCCCAGGTTTGCTCGTTCTTGATGAGGTCATCAAGCTCAAAATAGTCGATCAAAGATATGGAATTCATACAAAAAGGTCAATTCAAAACTATGCATTATACTCTCAAGAACTCTTTTCTCGAATAACTTCAAAGAGATTTTCAACACATTGTATTCGGTAAGGCCAAATTTTGTCAATTGTTGCTTGGGTAAAAAATCAAAGCTATCCTCGACACCTAGTAAAGTTATGGCTAACAACAAGATCTGCAAGCTGAGGAAGTTCTACATGGATGAAATTGGGAATAAAATTTAGAATGGAAAAGAGATTGGAAAAGTATAATTTGATGAAACTGTTGCAAAGTTCAGGTTAATGAATGATGATTTTGTTCATTTTTATGAATGGAAGATTTTGAACAATCTTCCCAGAATAAAGGATTTTACTCTGATTTTGAGAGAATCTTCTATACAACAGGCTATCTTAGATCAAATAAATGAAGCAAACAATTGTGAAAGAACCAACAATTTTGAATTTGAAATAATTGTGTCTTATGTATAGACTCCCCCTATGATTTTCTACTAGAATAAGGTATAGTAATTTTGAATTAAAAACAATGGTATATGAACAATTAACCATTTTTTATGCTACAAAAATTAACTATAGACTCCCACTTTTTCTTTGTGTATGAAAGTACCTAAGCTTTTGGTGTTTCTAGACAAAACCTATAGCGAAAAAGTGTAGTCTCCATCTGAAGGAACCATATTTGGAGCTCTTCCCTAAAATGAGGGTTGAAAACATTAGAAGAAAATAAATACCATAATTCTAAAGTAACAATTTGTATCAAGCCAAATTTCAGAAAGTATAATTAAAAAGACAAATCCTTACAATTGGACCTCAAATTGGACCAAGCAGATTTATGAATTTATCTTTAGAATGTAGGAACTTTCTCTGTCGAAGCTTTAGGACCTCAAATTAGATCTCCAATTGGACCAACCGATTTATGATTTTATCTTTAGAATGTAGGAACTTCCTTTGTTGAAGCTTCACGACCTCAAATTGGATGTGAAATTGGACCAACAGACTTATGATTTTATCTTTAGAATGTATGAACTTTCTCTATCCAATATTCACGACCTCAAATTGGATCTAAAATTGGATCAATAGATTTATGATTTTCTCTATCCACCGATGTTTGGATTCCTACACTCAAGTTCTGCTTCTGAGCGAAAACACCTGAAAGTATTTTAGATTGGCTGAAAGTACTCTCCAAACTGGTTATGTCACTGATAGCAATCCAATTTTTCTTGAACCGTCCATACCTGAATGTTGCATCACAATCTATTCTTCCTGCACATAAAAATTCCACATATTAACCCCTTCTAAATAAAACATTTAATCATCATAAAACCATAATTAATAAATCATTTCAGTTTTAGAAAGAATCTGATGTCATTTACTATCAAAACAAAAGCTATATAAATCACAAAAAATCCATGAAGCCTCCTAAATGTAGCTTAAAGCAAGTTTGTAGGATGGGTTTCAGAATAATAAGCTTTCTACTATAACTATCAATGAATGTATTACAAGCAAAAAACAAAATTATTCACACTCGAAGTAATGCACTCAAACATTTATTCCAAAAGTATGTTAGTAGGAGTTAACTAAAAATAGAATGAAGTTTTTCTTGGTTTCTTTTAACAATATGCCACATGGAAATGGAATAATCACTAAGAAACCCTAACAATAAAAAATGAAGTAAAGGTTCAAGAAAGGAAATTCCAATGTACTATTGTGTAGTGGTGACAAAGGCACTTATATTAGCATGACCTACATACAAATCTCTGCTATTGAATTGTCATCCATCCAAAGAGAAAATAAGCAATGTAAGGATTTGAGCAATATAAGTCCAAAAGGTTATGGCGTAATGGTAATGGAATCACCATAAGAGCACAATTGAGGAACAAATTATTGTGACTGTAATTATGTGATCCATAACTCTATTGTTCATGTGGCATAATTGTGTGATAAAAAATACATGATGCACTCATGTATGACCCTATAGCTAGTTTAATGTGGCTATGTTGTGATATAAATGGAGGCACTCATATGAGAAAAATTCATGTATAAATTAATCATTGTCATCACAATTAGGTGTCAATCATCATTGGGTGCATTCAGGTTGACTCAAGTTTAACAGGTTACAATGTAATGATAGCATGATCCAGGAGTGATTACCTCTTGCTGCAATGAAGAGCCTTTAACTCTAATTGATATGCAGAGTGGTTGTTTTATATCAATTATGTAGTGTATTGAAGCATGACCTATGCTTAATGGACTATTCTAGAGAGTGATCAAGATTTTCTAAACCTTATGAATGTTACTTAAAAGAATTTTGCAAGGGTAGTGATCATATAGAAATGATAAGATTTTTTTATGCCAAAAGACAATGAATACTTACAATGAGTCCAGTGATGAATGAGGACAAGAAGTTTGCATATGATTCATCACCATAACAGTGTCAAGTGCAAGCTACATGGACAAGTCTTAGCTATACCTTGGATTATGAGAGGTTCATGAAGACATGAAAGCATATTTTTGAGGAGAATAGTGCTCTATTAAATACAATCATGTTACAATTGGAAAAGGCTTTCACCATGAAGTTATCCTTGAGAATTCAATAGTGGTAGACCTATTAAAAAAGGGAAATGATTTGTGTATAAACTGTTATCAATAGATTTGCACCCTGTTGAATGCAAGATTCAACAATCTACTGAAACATGGAAACCTTCTTCAGATGTGGGTGATCTGAATGAAGAAGGAATCTCCAGAGTGAGCTGGTTCTCCGAATGATAAATTTTACTCTAAGATATTCTAAGGGAAAAGGGATAGAAGGATGGACTGAAATCAAAACTTAAAACTACTAATGATTAACTTGCTATTTTTGAAAGAAACCAGATTTTGCCACTCACAACAATTTCTCTATTACAATAGTTCTCACAATCTCATTGATGCATGATTTCATCAATAATTCATATGAAGATTCACGGACACTGAATACATCATACAACCTGAAAACATGAAATCCTGTGCAAAAAACTCATAAAAGAAGGATATTAAGGCTTCAAAATTGAAAACACAAAGGCATCAAACTACTATTACCAGTCTTGAGACAAGAAAATGGAAAGAAGAACTCTATTGTATTACTGAAACTAAAAGAGTGTCTATATGAATACTGAGTACAAAAGGTTCACAAGCTCCAAAATGTGTATGAGCAGGAACTGAAATTTGAACTGAGAAGGAGAGCCAAAGACTAAGTCTTTTCAAAGATATAACTCTCAATAAACCCTAATTCGAGCTCACAAAGAAGCTCAAGGAAAAAAGCTTCAAACTGTCTCAAAAACTGCATAAAAGTAGAAAAAAACATACTACTTTTATGATCAAACTGTCAAGCCTCTAAAAATAGGCTGAATCTGCTTTAAAAGCCAGAAAAACACGTTATCTCTCCAAGATGAGACCCAAATCTGACCAAGAGGAAAAGTCAATATCAATATGCTAAAAATAGCAAGAAATCATAAAACAATTTATAGGGATTGCTTTATGCTTCTGCTTTACATGATTGCAGATTTTACAATTTGTCTATTTTTACAATTAAAGATTGTAAAATCTTTTGCAAAAGAATTACATCCTTATTTCTCCATTACAATGCTTTGATTTTCTCAAAAATCATAAAAAATAGGAGCATCTTCTATCCATATCTCCTTCCCTTAAAAATAATTTTTCAATCTATGATTGATTTCTCAAAATTCAATCAAAACAAATTGAGCATGAATATTGATTTCTTTAAAATAAATAGAAAAAACCTAAGGCTTATCTGATTCTCTATTTATCATTTCATAGGTGTAAGCTTTGACATTTTAAGTCAAATGCCTTATGAATCAAAACCTTAAAACCATTGATTACTCCTAAGTGGCTCGACCTAGGAACAAGGGAATTCTGACACTCTAAACTTGAATAAGTTTTAACATCAAATGCAAAAGAAAAGAATGAAAAACCCCTAAGTTTGAATTAGGGCATATGGAAAAAGGGAAACAAACCATAATCTTCAACTCATTTGCACTTGACACTTTACAAGTTGGGTCTGCTTGGGAAGAGAATGCGCCACCATGAAAGCTTGATTTTCAACCCTTTGTGATCAGGATTCGAGCTCTTTGTTTACTGTTCCTATCGAATCTCCATAGAACCAGATGGTGAGTTGACTTCACGCTATTTGCAAGCTCCTTTTCTTCACTTTTGAAATAGGATTTGGGCCTTAAAGCCGTAGCTAATATGAGCATCTTTTCTGATTTCTTGTCTCTATTCTTGCTGTATTTTATTGTTTCTCTCCTTGGTCGCCATACATGAGCTTGAATTGGGTGTCTGGAAGCTTTATGTGAGAGCTTGTAACCATGGACTTCACTCATCCACTGGTGAGTTTTATGCTCTCATTTTTTTTCTTCGAAAAAACAAAAATTCACAGCTTGTCCCTGTAAAGCATGACTGTTCTTTTGTATTATCTGCAACAAAACTTAATGTGGGTTTTTGAGAAAAGATAAAGAATCACCCATATTTGTATTTATAATCGGAACCCATCATGGGTCTATTGGAAAATGATGAAATTTTCATTTTGAATACAAACTATCATGTGAGCAAGCTAGAAATATAAGCAACGTTTTGTTATGTATTCAAAATTTAGGCTTTTAATCCAGCATGACCTTCATTTGTACTTTGAACTCCTAGAACAAAGACCCATACGAATATTGAGCCAAAAGCTCAAAATTGTGCACTGCATTTAATGTTGATTTAACAAAACTCCATTATGGGTTTTTAGAAAAATTGAGGAAGAAACAAAATCCTGCACCCTTTCTGTAGAAAACTCAACTGAGTATCAGGAAATCTAAAGAAATCTATGTTATAATTCAAACCCCAAATGTGGGTATATGGGAAACAAAAATCTGTATATTCATTTGCATTCAAGTTATGGGCTCGACCCGTGATGGCTTCCATCTGTATTATGTTGCTTATCTTGTAAATATGACAAAACTTTTACCTTGCTGTTCTGACAAAATACCCATATGGGTAATCTGGAAATGGTGAAAATTTGTTTGTCTTAATGTTCATATGAAAAATAGCTTGATCCATTACTTCTTTTGCACTTTCAGTTGCAAAAAATATAGGCATGTCATTCGTTACTAAAAAACTAGGCCTAACCCACCCCTTGTTTCTGCATTTGTTTTTTTTGTAGCAACACGATGTGTGTATATGGAAATTTTTTTGTACTTTAGCTCAAACCCTCTCATGGGTAAATTGTATCTTGATGAGATCTTTTTTGTACTTCAACTCCAATCATAAGAACACTATGTAAACTTTGTTGCTTTATTAAAATCCCACCTGGGTACACAATATTATGAGAACACACTTTTGGGGGATGCTGACAACTATAAAGAAAACTGCATTTGTCTTCAAAACCATGCATTTAAAACTGCACCAGACCTCTTCATACATCTGCACTTGTTGCATCTTGTAGAGTTATCTTCACATCTCTGTACCTTTGAATGCTTTTCTGTCAAACATCCTTCACAGATTTGTGAAACTCTAGAAATGTATCTTTTGTTTGTATTATTTTATGGTCCTCCATAATGTTTTCCTCTTGCACACAAAATTCCTTTGACTAAATTTGCAGACTAGCTAGTATCCCAACTCCGTTTTGATTTTATGCAAAGAGTTTGATTGAAGTATTGTAGTTCTATAGACTGTGTCTGTATTACCAGTCAAGTTGGAACTAATCGTTCATTTATTATTTGAGTGCATTGTTTGTCCCTTCATACTCCTGGGCTTCAACCTGGCACTCTTCATACATTTTTATGCTCCACTTAGCAAGTTGTTCCATAAAATTACTCTCTCCTAAGATGAAAGTTGAAACAAAACTCTTCATTAAGGCAAAATGTATGCATGTTCACTATCCTTGGTTGTAAGAAAGAAAATTGATGAGCTGAAATTTGCATGGCATATATGATTATGATGAACAAATAACATAGAACATGAACCATACAACAATGTTTGATATAACTGTACTCGGTTAAGTGATTGAGTTAATTAAACTCACTATTCACTTGTAGCTTTCAGAAAGCATTAGCCTTATTGTTATGAATGCACAATTGGTTTAGTAGCTCGATAGATAACTATGCTTTTACTCTTTCAGTTGTATCTCATTTCTTTTGATGAATATGATGATGTAATCTTTTAATCAGCCCATTTATAATGAATAAGGGAAACATGTCGAGCTCTACCCTTGTGGGAGCCCGTTTTTCTCCACATGCTTGGTCTTCAAATAATGATCAGCTTCGTGACTTTACCTATACCTGCACAAGGAAAAAAAAAACAAGATACAATGATCATATTGATGTTTCTCCTTCAGCTCATTCTTGTGTACTTCCTGATTGTTTCAGTGTATGATTGATAGTAGGCTGCACTATTGTCGGTGACTCATATAGGTATCTTCATAATTGGAGCCATTGACATCTCCCTCTTTTCTCTTATAGGTCAACAGAGCTTGAGAAGACAAAGGTGCACCATTCAACGTCAACCATAGATAATCAGATAATGATGATTATGTCATTACTTATATGATTTATTCTTTCACATCTTCCATAGTGTAGTGTACTATTAATGGTGCATTGTGACAGTCACATCCACGGCTTGTGTGGATATTTGATTTCATCTTATGCTTTTCATTTCAAAAAGAAAAATGCATTTCAATGCAATGTTGTAATATCATTTGGATTCTTGTAATCAAATGAATCTATGTAAATATGAATCTTTTCATGAAATAAATGAAAGCATTTAAAAATGCTTTGTTGTTTATATGCTTAGTTTTGTACTTCATTTAATTTTGGAACATTTGAATAGCATCTCTGCAACTCTGATTCTCTTTTAAATGCACCACTATCACCTGATGAATAATGATAAAAAATGCAAACAACATTTAAACATAATCTACAATTTCACCTTAAGATAAAACAATATTCTGCTAGCTCCACCAATCGAGCTGTGGCGAAAAATTGGTAACATAAACATTTATAAAAAAAATAATTGTAGATAATAAAAGATGGTTATAAGACATAAAATATGATAGTCGTTGTCAATGGATATAAGTGCAATCCATATGCAAAAGATACTCTCTATGACTGTAATAAATAGGACAAGTACCATGAAGCTAGGGGAAAATTAAGAAGTAGGGACAATTTCTATAACCAATGGATAGTGACAAAATTTTATGAGGATAGTTAGCTCATACATGATAGTAAATATGAATTTTAGTCATAGTTGAAGCTAGCATAAGTGGATACCAAGTAATTGCATTGAGATTGACCTCATTGAAATGGGATAGTCACAGTTATCGATATTTATAAGAAATGAAAGGAAAAAGCACAATTACCTTGAATACTTTTAAACTTCCTGATGCAGAGCTAGGAGGATTCACAAAACATCTCACAAACCTTCAATAATAATCCAAAACAATAATTATATGACACATGTTCTTAGTCATTCTATATCACATTGAAAACATAACTATGGCAGCCCACAATTTATTTCCATGAACAGTCATTAATAACTTCTACAAAATGAATAATGAAGCCAATCCCTCTGGTGAGATTGAAGAAAACATAGTTATATACTCTTTCTCAAATTATTATGAAGATCCAATGGTGGAAATGAAAGTTATTATATTTTTCCCAAAACTGAAAACCCTAGGTAGGGTTCAGACTTGCCCTCACAAAAATGTTCATAACTTATTCAATTCTTACTGAATTTTGATGAGAGTTGAAGCAAACGAAAGTAGATTCACATGGAAACAAAATAAAATTGGTTTTAGATCCAAAATATAGAATTTATATTCCATACCATCACACTTCTTTAGACTGTAAATTCTGCACAATATTGTTAGAAAAGGCAGTCTCACCAAAATAATCATATCTTCCACAAAACTTGATTAAATTCAATGAGACAAAAAGAATTGGAAACTAGAAATAGAGATATTTCCATCCATATATGATACTCCATTATTTGAGCCCATACCAGTCCGTACAAATCACAACTTCAATCTGAAAACAATGTGAAAATCAGAAAAATGCACAACATTTGAGGTTTCCATTCATCAATCTTCAAAAATGATGTCTCCAACCCCCAATTCGAGTTTTGGAGGGTTTATTTATACATTTTCAACCCAAACCAACTATTTGCAACCAACTTTTGATTAGTGTGTTGACAAAACACCTTAATGACATTTCATCTACCTAATTTTGCACTTTTGACAATTTTTACAATATATGAGAAATGAACAACATCCTAGGACCTATAACACCACAAAGGTGGCCTCTTGGGCTTATTACAATATCAAAACATAAAAATGGAAAAAAATGACTCAATATGGCCTCATGGAGGCATGTGATCAAATAGGTGCTCCTGCACCACTTCCATCTTCAAATATGAATGATATTCATGAAAGATCAATAATGAAGGATTCATGGGACAGCTATAGCCACATGAAAATGGGTGATAAGGGATATCTAAAACACGTGTTTATTTAGGTAGAAAAGGATGGATAAAAAGAAAGAGAAGCTATAGTCATGATAATTTAGATAAAGAAAACATGCAATGGTAGGTTACTTTTGAAAACCCACATCAAACCCTAATGAGATTTTTCTTAAGCATTTGTTTTCAAAAAAATAGATTTGAGGAAAAAACCTCACAGATTGCTAGTAACTAGAGGACAAAACCCCTACTAGTTTGTAAATGGCCAATGATGAAAACCTTTTGGCCAAAGAAGTGGTTCTCACCCATAGGTCATGGCTGAATTTTAATGATGGTTGACATTGGTGATATCAAGATAGTAAAACATACATATTTCCATTTATTCATCATTATTTTCCTTACAAAGACATAGATATTGTCATTCATAACCAGAAAAACTCCTCATAACTAGTAAAACCCATTGACACTTCAACAATGAGACTAGTGTCATGTCTTAAACATATCACGACCTGTAATCTTCTCAAAAGATCTGTATTGTGATATGAAAGTATCACCTATGAAGGTGATTTTTTTCCTAATAAGAGCTTTGACTTCCTAGTTTGGGATTATGACATGGATAAAACCTTCATGAGGAGACAAGCAAGCTTTTCCTCAAAACTTCAAACAAAACTAAAAACCCTAGTGACATAGAGTGTACCTCCAAAGATGTGAGGATGAAGGCTTCCAGGAAAATCTCGAATATTACTCAATGTGGGCATGATCTGTCCTCAAAACCTTGGAAAATATCCTTGTGCATGCAACGTGTATTCAAATCCTTGTGAATCTTTGTAGTGTGGATGAATTCAAAGCCAACAAATAAATGTTTCTTTAGATCAAAATCAACATGCCTTTATCCTAGGTCTTCTCAACAATTTGGATAGATGTTGGTGTAGCCAACTACTGGTTTTACACCATTCCCTTGAAAAATATTTGGACTTCTTCCAACCAAAAAACTAAAAAACCCCTAACCTTCCTTTGTTACACGGATCAATAGACACAAGGAATGAAAATTCTCTTTTTCATTGTTTGGCGCCCAAAAAAAAACTTTGTCAAAATTTTCTTTTTCATTGTTTGACACCCAAAAAAAACTTAGTCTTTCACCAATATCTCCTTTTTCTACCGGATGATCAAATTAGTCACTTACGATGATCAAATTAGTCACTTATAGCTATGTTGCAAAAACTAACTAGAATTTAATCATTTTTAGTTGTTGTGACTAAAAGTTTTAGTCATGGCGTCATTTATTTTCCAAATTCTACTAGTGATTCCTATTCTTTCTTTCAACCACTCCATTATGTTGAGGAGTCTTAGGGGAAGACAAGTGCCTCTTTATGCCATGATTATCACAAAAGATATTAAACTCATTGGAGGTGAACTCTCCACCTCTTCCAAACCTCAAATATTTGATTTTCATATTATTTCAATCTCAACCATAACTTTAAATGCTTTAAAATTTTCTAGATCTTATAATTTTTCTTTGAGAAAAGTAACCCATGTCATTCTAGAATAATCATCCATTAATAGCATGAAATACCTATCACCTTGAAGACTTCTTACTCTTGTAGAACCATAAAGATCTGTATGTATCAATTCCAATAGTCTAGTGGTAGATTGTTCTTTGACTTTGAAGCTTCTTTTTGCTTTCTTTCCAACTTCACACTCCTTACAAAAAAATTTGATAAGCTTTGTAATCTTCGGTAGATCTCTCAAAATTTGGACTAAACTAATTATTAATAAGTTATCAAAATTGATGTGACACATTCTCTTATGCCATAACCAACTTTCATTAATTTGAGTCATAAAGCAGTGACCATCAATACCCTTGAGTTGATAAACATTTCCATTTGTCCTTCTTCTAGTAGCAACCACATTTTTGAATCCTTTTATGATCTCACATCCATCATCTTGAAACATAAGATTGTATCCTTGCTACACATTTTTACAACACTCAAGAGGTTATTCCTTAAACCCTTAACATAGTAGATATCATCAGTATTATGCTTTCCATCAAAACTAATAGAACCTTTTCCACATATCTTAGTAGATATATCATCACCAAATCTAACACATCCTCCATATTTTTCAAGTTTAACAAAATTACTCTTGTTAGGGGTCATATGATTAGAGCATCCACTGTCAATGATCCACTAGTTCTTCTCCTATCTAGCATGAAAGGAAGATACCAAAGTTCCTTTAGTCTTATCCTTTGTCTCCAGAGGACATTCCTTCACAACTCTTAGAATTAGCTAAAATAGATTCATCATTCAAATCCATGAACAAGCATCCATCATTTAAATCCGTGAAACAACATTCATCATCATCATTTCCATAATCAAATTCATCATAAAAAAATGCTTGCATCTTCTCTAACATAATAACTTTTCTTAATCATCTTGTCTTTGTTCTCCTTATTTTTGTTATTTAAAGCTTTGTTTAGACATCTTGGAGAATAATGACCTATTTTCTACAACTAAAACATTTCAAAGGAAACTTACCAATGTACTTACCATTATCCTTCTTCATTCTCCTTACAAAGTTGGCTTTCACATAATCAAGATCCTCCTTATTTGATTCCTTGATCTCCTTTGATTTTCCAGCCTTAAAAGCAGTATCAAATTTTGCACCACTATTTTTACCAAATTATCTCATCTCAAAAGTAGAAACCATACAACCGATCTTTGGTATATTGATTTAAAATTTCAAATTCCTCCATATAAGAAACTTTATCACTATAATATTTAGGAAGAGTTTTGAGAATTTTCTTTACCACTTCTATTTCTTTGAGTTCTCCACCAAGACCTCTAATGGAGCTGACAACTTCATCTACCCTCTACATATAACTTGTAACATTTTCATCTTCAAACATCCACATGTCCTCAAACATGATCTTCAGATTTTGTATCATATCTTCTTAGACCTTATCATCTCCTTCATAAATGATTTCTAACTTTACCCAAATATCTCTAGCAGTTTTCAGACTTATCACTTTCACTAATTTAGAATTAGTAAGATCACTTAAGAGAGAATACCTTGATTTACCATTGCTTTCATAGGCCGTGATATAATAATTAGTGCTTGAACCATTTGCAGGCATACTATATCCATCTTTAACTGACTTCCAGATATCAAATCCTAGATAATCCAAAAAACCTTCCATCCTTGCCTTCTAGAATGCATAGTTTGTTCCATCAAACATAGGAATCTCTTTCTTGTGCACCATCCTAGATCTACCTCAAGTGGTTAAGCTCTCTTCCAAGGAACCTTGCTTTGATACCAATTGTTGAATGTACAAGACAAATGAGAGGGGGGTGAATTAGTTGTACCTTAAAACTTCAAAACCCTCATAAACATTCAGATCCACATTCATTCAATTAACCCTTAATCTATTTAGAATGTTTTATCATGAAATAAAATAAAAGAAACTAAAAAAAACTAATTCCCTGCACAAAAGAACACTAGATTTATGTAGAAAATCGAAGATGGAAAAAACCATGGTGAGGATTAACTCACAATATAAAGTACTATCAACACTGAATACAATAGGGCTTATTTCCAAAGGGATCACTACCCAAGAGAAAGAAAGTCTCACTACCAAAGGCTCACTACCATAATAGAAAATAAGATAGAGAAGAGTGTTACAATGAGAAATCCATCTCAAAGCAATAGAAAAATCCACCACATCACCAACACCTTCACGATCTCTTTGGAGAATTGTAGACACCTTCTACTCACTGCATTCAGTAATCTAATGCATGAAATCTCGCACTGCACTTCTCAAGTTTTCACTCTAATACTCTGCAATTTGAATCATACTTGTCTATATTCACATACCTCAACAATGCAACTCATATTTATATCATCTTCAACCTTAAAAAATTATCCAAGGTCGTCTATGCACCTCAATCATGCAAATTAAAATTAGGTCGGAACCAAAACTGCTACGCCCTTAATATTAGTGTACATCGGGTTATGAATAGTCGGCTTGTGGCTATCTTAACTCTCTATTAAGTCATATTATCATTAGTATATTGTTATTTAGTTGTTTAGGTCGGCCTAAGTCTTATATAGGTGTGTCTAAGTCAGCCTAGGTGATATCCTTGGCATAAATAGGTATATATAGGAGGTTGTGAGTCTTATTTCATCATGAAGTTGTGAAGTGTGTTCTCATTAGAGATATTTGGAGGTTTTCCCCCTCGAAGTGGCCTATTATTCTCAGTTATTATCAAGTATTTGCAGCATATTTCATATCATATTCTTCTATTGTGCAAGTTATTTCATAACAAGTGGTATCAGAGCATGATCTTGGCACCATAGAGGCAAGGTTTTCTCAATTTTGGAGGCGATTTTGGGAAGAGCATATCTTTCATATTTTGGCGAATTTTTTTTTGATTTTTAAAGGGTTTTAAAGAAGAAGTGTATATTGAAGAAGCTACGATTACACATTTTAGAGAATTGGAGTAGAATTAAGTGAATTATTGCAGAATTAGGGTTTCTACACTATTTTTTTTGGAATCTACATATCTCACACATATTGTTGAATTGGAGTCTAATTTTTATTGGGTTTTTGAAGACATACTAAAGGAGATTACAGTAAAAATTTGAGATAATTTAAGTTTCATTTGTGTGATTTATTTCAATATTAGTGGATTCCATCATGATAGGGCCTGCAACAAGGGGTAAAAAGAATGTTGTCACTCAGGGAAGACTCGATAAGGATGGTGAAAAATCGGATATTACTCATAATGAGGAAATAAATAAGGTCAAAGGAAGAAATTTAGATCGGATGGATCATCGGATAAAGGATCAGATTCCATGCCGTCCGCCATCGTACTTGCTTTGCTGCGCTGCATCTTGCTGCTGCGCGACGCTTGCTGCTGCGCTTGCTGGATCCACCAATGCAAGGGTACCATATATTATTCCTCACCTCTTCCTCTATGACACATCAAAAGGTTCAGGTAAAGGAAGAACACATTCATCACCATCAAGAGCTTGATGTAAAGGGAAGACACATCTTGGAGCTGAAGTTAATTTTCCACACACGCATGAAGAAGCTGGTGACATCAACAATTCCAAGTTACCTCATTACAAGGAAATATTTTCTAATTGAAGATGCTACATGGGAGGATGAGGAGTTCATTCAAAAGAATCCAAACTTGATTAGCATTGAGGACAATGCTTCTTTGAAGAAGGGGGGCATGCTACGCCCTTAATATTAGTGTACATCAGGTTATGAATAGTTGGCTTGTGGCTATCTTAACTCTCTATTAAGTCATACTATCATTAGTATATTGTTATTTAGTTGTTTAGGTTGGCCTAAGTCTTATATAGGTGTGTCTAAGTCGGCCTAGGTGATATCCTTGGCATAAATAGGTATATATAGGAGGTTGTGAGTCTTATTTCATCATCAAGTGTGAAGTGTGTTCTCATTAGAGATATTTGGAGGTTTTCCCCCTCGAAGTGGCTTGTTATTCTCAGTTATTATCAAGTATTTACAGCATATTTCATATCATATTCTTCTATTGTGCAAGTAATTCATAACAAAAACATTCCCGTGGTGGAAAGGAATGAAGGTGGACCACAACACACCTTAGGTAGGACCTAAATCCCCTCATACACTCCACACCACACTTCCATAAATTTTGCAAGTAGTGCAAACAACTAGGTCAGTCGTTACCCATGTAAACACCATTAAAATTTTAAGTACACGCTTCCTTTGATCGAACAAAAAATTGTGGACAAAAAATTTCATCTAAACACAATATGGAATATTCCATAAATACCTTGAAATATAACAAAATCCTTCACAACTTTCACTTGAAAAATGTACACACCTAGTACACTCAGACAACTTTTCCATACACTATAACTTAAGAAACCAACTTTTGAAGCTCCAAACCTCAAACAACTTTGACTTAAGAAAGATACCAACACTATCAACACACCTCTATAACTTCAAGAGCTAAAACCAAAATGTGGAGAAATGTGGAGCAAAAACATTTCTCCCATACACCTCTGTAATACACAGTTCGCACACTGGTGAATAGAGCTTCCTCTGCTCAATGGTCCATCACACCAAATTTTGGATACAATACCTATAAAAACCTTTGATAAAAATATCTAAAATGAATAGGCATATCTTCATCTTAGAAGAAATGTGGAGCAAAACTAGAACACTACTCTTCAACCTAGAACACACTGTAACTCATTGTTTCCTCTTTTTATCAAATTTTCTCAAAATCACTTGGGAACCAAGCACCAGAGACACATCTTCATCATCTTCAGTACTTCTTCATCATCATCAATCCAATTATAACAAAGAAACTTCAACCATACATCCATTAATAGAAGCTTATCAAAGTGACACTAGAGGTTGACACTAGTAGCTTACTAATGAAAACATAATGCAACTAATCAAAGCATCATTAATGCAATGAAATAGACAATACCAACAACTACACATACTCTTGCAACAATATTCTTCTCATATAGTTGACACCAACGAAAACACCAACTACCCATACTTGCAACAATTCATATACCAACGACATCCATACATAACCCCATGACTCTACTATTGGTTGCATATAAGAGTACAACATAATCACTATCAAATCACTTGGTTGTACCATCACCACCCATTGAGGCCGAGTGAAAATATAGGGGGAATCTTCTTCATCATCCCCTTCCACAAGCAATAAGTATAACATCCTAGATCACCTTGGTAAAAATCCTGCCCAAATTTCTATCTTGGAATTACTTTGAACATCCCCTGTTCACAAGGAATTTCTAGATATTTAGCTCTCCAAGAATCATGTGTACCAAGCGACATAAATGTAAACCAATTCCAAGCTATCATTGGGAATCTCTCCTCCACACATCACCTCAAATTTGTAAACACAAAATTACATTCCAAGGTACCACATAATAAAATCTTGCAAGGTGTGTGCCCTTGGTTTCCTTGTGTTGTGCAATGCAGTGCTCGGGTTTGTGACATGGCTTAACCACCTCCCATGGATTCATTAACTCTAGTGGTTGTATTAGGTATTAAAAAGTTGATCTTTTGGTGCAATGACAACTGTCTATGCAACAATTGGTATCAGAGCCTCAGCCACAGGTTCAAACCCCTCACTTGTGTTGGGGGGATTTTTACAAGGTGTGTGCCCTTGGTCTCCTTGTGTTGTTCAACATAGTGCTTAGGTTTGTGACGTGGATTAACCACCTCTTATGGATTCATTAACTTTGGCAATTGTATCAAGCATTAACTGGTCGATCTTTTGGTGCAATGACAACTGTTTGTGCAACATTAACCACTCCATATAAAATAAATTATACATAAGCATACCATAAAAAGAGTCCTAATAGATGGTAGATCTAGACTTAGTTTATGCACTCTAAAGTTAATAAATTAGTTGGGATACTCTGAAGACACTATTTATCCTTAAATGGATAAATATTAAAGCCTACGATGATGCTAAAAGAGAGTCTGAAGGTACCAAAAAATTACCCATTCAAGTTGGACCGACCACTATGGAAAAAACATGGAAAATAATTGATCTTGATCTCCCTTACAACATCCTCCTTGGATGACCTTGGATACATGCTATGCAAGTTGTCCCCTCTACCTACCATCAATGCCTAAAGTTTTCATATAATGGTAGGGGAGTAACCATACCTGTTGATCCCCAACCTTTCCAATATTGTAAAATGTTGGAAGGTAAATATAAATTTTTTCACCATTTCCCCATTAGGGATTTAGCATACACCTCATCTTCTTACATCAATCCATCCACATTACAACCTACTTCAACTTCACACCCCATTCTTGAGATCAAGATCAAAGTTACTGACAATGGATGTGGAGAGTATGGAATACATAATTCCTTTTATGTAGGACAATTTTCTCTCTCACCACAATCCTATGGCTAACCTAAGGTGTTCAAAATGAAACCTAAGGAAACTTTCAAAAGCTTCAATAAATGGGGACTATTGGATAAATAGGATCTCAATCAAGACATCTCATCATGGCTATATATAGAAGAACAAGAACAACCATTCCCTCCTCTTGAAATTGATATATATCCTAAAGGACATGATTTATGTAAACACATGGGCTATAAAGGAAAAGGATTGGGGGCACATGAACAAGGCATAACAAAACCAATTCAGCCCCAAGGATATAGGAAGAACCATGGACTTGGATATCAACCCTTTGGAATGGTACCTAAAGAAACCTACGTGTGCTCAAAATAAAAGTGGTAAGACCTTAACTGATGATCAAAACCCTCAGGATGGGCCTATCGAAGAACCTTATGAACATATCACCAAAATCTTTGAGCATGACCATATTTACACTATCACACCATCCATTGATCTCTCACTCATATATCTTGAACTTATTGATTGGGATCAACAAGGACCTCCCATGCTTGATAATTTTCCAAATATTGAAGCAATTGCCAAACTTATGGGGGTTCAAGACAACATACATATGGGAGATTACAAAAAATAATTTCAAATAAAATTAAATAAGGATACCTATTTTGCAGAACAAATTAGATGCCTTGTCATAAAAATTAAAAAGGTAAAAATTAAAAAGAATGATCCCTTCGTGAAAATGTTGACGAGGAACTTTTGGATCAAGAAAAAGTAAAAATTAAAAATGTATCTTCTGGTGAAAACCTTTCCAAGGCACTATAAGATGAGGCACTTGATTTGATTCCTTGCTATTAAGAGACATCCATAGTGCTGGTAGAAGCTACTATAGACATCAAATTGGTAACCAAAGAAGAACCAAAAATAACCTTCATAGTTGCAACATTAGAAGATGAGATCAATCATAAATTATCAGAATTCATCAAATGGAGGCTTGTGAATTTTTCTTGGACCTATGCAAACATGCCAAGCTTGGATCCATATTTTGTGGTACATCACCTAGTAGTGTATCTTGATGCAATAATAATGAAGAAAAATATTAGAAAGATGCTTCCACAAATAGATTTCTTGGTAAAAACAAAATTGCAAAAAATTTTGGAAGTTGGTTTTACTAGACTCATTGATTATCCAGAGTGGGTTTCTAACATAGTGCCAATATTTAAACCCACTGGGGGCATAATAATTTTCACCGACTTTCAGGATCTTAATAAGGCATATCCAAAGGATGACTTCCCACTACCAAATATTGAAATTATTGTAGATCTAATAGTGGGACATTAAATTTTATCGCTCATAGATGGTTTTGATAATTATAACCAAATCAGAATAGCAGATGAAGACCAACAAAAAACAACCTTTATCACTCCATGGGGTACATTTTGTTATCAAGTCATGCCATTTGGTATTAAAAACACATAAGCTACCTATCAAAGAGAAATGAATTTAATTTTTCATGAATGTTGCATGATAATATGGAAGATTATGTGGATGAACTTCTAGGAAAATAAAAAACAAGAGATTGACACAAAGAATTATTGGAAAAGATATTCAATCAACTGGAAAATATTAGCTTCGCTTAAATCCAAAGAAATGTGTATTTGGTGTAGCATCAAGAAAACTCTCGGGATTCATTATCTCTCGAAGAGGAATAGAAGTTGATCTAGCTAAGGTCAAATCAATAATGGATATGCCTCCACCAAGGAATATTAACCAATTGTATAGCTTGGAAGGGAAACTCCAATCTATCAGAAGATTCATTGCATAACTTGCAGATAAGTGTTAACCATTTTCACACCTTCTATGCTAGAATGTTACCTTTAAATGGGATAACAACTGTCAATAGGCATTTTAGCTACTAAAATATTACCTTTCTTCACCTCTTGTTCTTGTGCCACCTAATCTAGAAAAGCCACTTTTATTGTACATATTAGCTACCAACATGGCACTAGGGGCATTATTAGCACAACATGATGACATGAGAAAAGAATGATCTATCTACTACATATCTCAAACTTTGGTAGGATGTGAGTTGAAAACTATAATTGAACAAGCATCTCTTGCAATGGTATTTTGTGCTAAGAAATTGTAACATTACATGCTTAATCATAAGACACAACTCACTTTCAACATGGATCCATTGAAATATTTTCTCTTGTAAGCTACTCTCACATGTCGTATGGCTAAATGGATCATGATTCTTAGTGAGTTCGACATCGATTATGTAGAAAGAAAATCCATAAAAGGGAAAGTGGTTGTTGACCGGCTTGCAAAGACACCTCTACTAGATAATCATCCCTTATTGGCAGAATTTTTGGATGAAGGCATTTTAGCTACAGAAGAAGGAACATGGTAGAATCTATATTTTGGTGGATCATTCACTCAACACGATTCAGGGGCAAGGATCCTATTTGTTAATCCTCAGGATGACTATATCCCAAAATCCTACCACATTGAATTCCCTTACACCAAAAACATAGAAGAATATGAGGCACTGATCACAGGGCTTAGACTTTCCATTCAATGGAAAATAAACAAGTTACATGTATATGGTGACTCCTAGTTAGTTATCAAGCAGGTAAATGATGAATACCAAGCAAAGGATGACAAGCTATTTCCCTATAAGCAAATGGTGGAAAACTTAAAACAATATTTCAACCAAATCTAGTTTGATCAAATCCCTCATCTAAATAACAAAGCAGTTGATGCAATGGCCACAATGGTTCCCTAGTGGATGTTCCTCAAAATAGTCAACAATATGAATTTTTGATTGAACAATTATTTATTCCCACTTATGATATCCCCAAATCCAAAATGGTATGTGCTATAGTTGGTCCTAATTCTCCTTGGTACCAAGATATACACAACTACCTCCATGATAATACCCTTCTAGGTAACTTATCCACCTCCCAATGTAAATCTTTCATTCGAAAATCTGCTCGCTACACTTTACTTGGTGATAACCTCTACCACTATTCATTTGATGGGACCCTCTTAAGGTGCTTAGACATAGATGAGGCTGAAACTACTTTATGTGAAGTACATGAAGGTATTTGCAGAGCCCATTCCAGTGGTCCTTCTCTAGTCAACAATTACTAGCCAACAATGGAACAAAATGCAAGCAATGTGACAAAAGTTCATCGACCATGTCGGCAACATGGTGATCTAATTCATGCATCATCTCAAGAGTTACAACATATTGTTACTATTTGTCCTTTCTCACAATGTGGGCTCGACCTTATTAGAAAAATCCATCCATCCTCATCCAAAAACCACAAATTCATCATCACCACCATTGAGTATTTTACTAAGTGGGTTGAAGCCATTCCCATGACATACATCATTGAAAAATAAATCACCAAATTCATCCTCCACAACATCATTTTCTGCTTTGGCATACCATCCTCCATTATCACAGATAACAAAAAATTATTTAAAAATCAAGAAGTTTGTGATATGTGCCAAAACATTCATATCCAACACTATTTTTCCACTCCTTACTATCCACAAGGAAATGGCCAAGTTGAGGCCACTAATAAAAATCCTTAAAAATCCTACCTTGTGGGCCTACACAAATAACATCCACACCCCCATAGGAGCAACACCATATTCCATTGTATATGATGCCAAAGACATTTTGAAAACTGAGGTTGAACTCCCATCATTGAGAATATCATTGTAGCACCTCATTGATGATGAAGAATACCATGTCGCCCAATTAAAGCAACTGGAACTTTTGGATGATAAATTCCTTACTACTCTTAATCATCTATGAGCTTACCAAAATAGGCTCCGACGAAGATACAATAAGAAGATCAAGCCTAGAGAGTTTGAGATTGGTGATCTAGTCCTTAAGGAAAATCAACACAATTTTTTGGATCATGAGAAGAAAGGAAAGTTTGAACCCAACTAGTTAGATCCTTATATTGTCATTACAAAGTATGGATCAAGAGAATATCAATTGGCTACCATGGAAGGAGAACCTTTGGAGGAGCCCATGAATATCATTCATCTCAAAAAATTATTTTCTTGAGAAAACTCCAAAAAATTAGAAAAATACACAAAAATAGTAAAGAGAAATAATTCATCTAATGGTGAAAAACACTTTTGTGGCACCTTGTGCAAGTATTATGGTGAAAACCTAACAAAAAGGTGTCATGTGTAGAGTCATATCCACCATCTCCTAGGTCTCTTAATCAACCATCCATCTACATCCACAATAAATCCACTCACATCACCCATTGACTATGGCTTGGAATGCATGTTGCCTACCTTAATCCAATAATAGGAGATATTTTTCTACCATGAACTTGAACCTCACCCACCTCTTTTCTTTAATAGGGAAAATTTTCCTACCATCATCCTAACCCACCATACCCCCACTTTCCTTTTCTAACCAGAAAGCTTTTTCTACCATGCCCTCACCTCATCACATGATCCCTCATTATCACTCGGCCTTGTACACATCCATGTTGAACAAATCCACAAAACTCACATAAAACATCATACAAACTCGCATGCATAAAAAATCGTACCCCTTCTCACCCATACATATTTCACCCATCAAGCATAATCCCTCATTGTCACTCGGTCACCACTGTCACCTTCCCATTATACCTTCATGATTGATTAAATGACTTACACAACCTTCCCCACTTACATAGGGTTATCATCCCCTATAGCTATTCACTTTTCCCTTTTAACGAAGAGATATTTTCCTATCATGTCTTTACCCATCATGCACGATCCCCCATGCATCCCACATTATTCCTTCATGATCGACTAGACAGTTTGCATAACCTCTCCCACACATACATGCTCACCACCTTCTATTTCAAAATTGATGAGACAACCTCCATGAACCATACACCTCACTTCTCTTTATACTCATGTGCTTCAATATACGACTCATTCACCTAGAAAATACCAGAAGAAATACTTGAATGTGTAATTGGGATTGGT